>CAUYSK010079540.1:0-12857 GCA_963575035.1 Avahi laniger | reverse complement strand
CACCCCAAACACTGTAGTTTAGTTTTGTCTGGTTTTGAGTTCTCTATAAATTAAATTAAGAGTATGTATCCTCTTGTACCTGACTTCTTTAGCTCAAAAATACATTTTTAAGATTGATCCAGGCCGGGCACGGTGACTCACGCCTGTCATCCTAACACTTTGGGAGGCTGATGCGGGAGGATCACTTGAGGTTAGGAGTTCAAGACCAGCCTGAGCAAGAGCGAGACCCTGTCTCTATTAAAATAGAGAAAATTAGCTAAGCATGGTGGCACACGCCTGAAGTCCCAGCTACTCGGGAGGCTGAGGCAGGAGGATCCCTTGTACCCAGGAGTTTGAGGTTGCTGTGAGCTGTGATGATGCCACGGCACTCTAGCCAGGGCAACACAGTGAGACTCTGTCTCAAAAACAAAAATAAATAAATTCTTATCCAAATATTAAAAAACAGTTTTCTATAATTTCTTCTAAAACTTTTTCTGCTGGATTCACTATACACATATGTATGTATATGCGTGCGCGTGCGCGTGCGCGTGTGTGTGTGAGTGTGTGTGTGTGTGTGTAGCATCTTGGTCCTTCACACAGTTCTGTGAAGTAGATGTTTAGGTTCCCAGCGTGGATGAGCAAGAAGTCCGGAGAGGCCGGTGGCGTGTGCGAGGCGGGGCAGCTGCGAAATGCCAGAACGCGAGTCGGGTGGGGGCCTGCCTGCCGCACTCCAGAGCTCTGGCTCCTGAGTCCTCTGAGGGCCACGGGTTTACTTCCTTCTCGACAGACTGGAGACCAGCACTCGGTTCAACGCCACTCTCCAGCAAGGGCAAGTGGAAACTCAGAGAGTGGAAATGGGCTCAGGTGGCTTGCCCAGGGTCCCCCGGCCAGTGACAAGCACCCACTTCCCCTCTTGCCTGTATCTTGATGGGGCAGGCGGTGGCCAGGCTGGGAAGCACAGTGGTGCTGCAGTGACCCAGCTTCCTCCAGGTTCTCAGAACACTATGCCTGGATGCCAGGCAGGCCCGCTAGCCTCCTGCCCAGCAGGGATGTTTTTAGGCCCCGGCCGGATGCGGCCGGGCCTCTGGACTCCCTGGATTCAGCTGCAGACAGTGCACTCACTGCTAGGTGGAAGCCTTTCTAAACGTCCTCTTTTTTTCCTGGAAACTTCGAGCCCTGCCTTCCAAAGTGCCTGTGCCATAGCAAGGTGTTCGACGTGCTTCCAGGAGGCGCTTCGCTGGTCTTCACAACTTTCTTGGGAGAATCCATTTTTGGGCGGCCACCAGGGACTCGGGCCCTGAAGACTGGACTCTAGGCCTGGGACACAGCCCCGGGTAGAGGACAGTGGCATCGCCATAGCGCACGGCAACCTCCAGCTCCTGGGCTCGAGCTGTCTTCCTGCCTCCCCTCCCGAGTAGCTGGGACTACAGATGCACATCATGACACTTGGCTAATTTTTCTATTTTTAGTAGAGACAGAGTCTCGCTCTTGCTCAGCCTGGCCTTGAACTCTTGAAATCATGCGATCTTCCCGCCTCAGCCTCCCAGAGTGCTAAGGTTACAGGCGTGAGCCACCGCACCCGGCCTCAGATGTGTTTCTTGTCTTGGACGCCTCGCTCCTGGTGTTGTGATTTGTGATGCAACACCAAGTCCACAAGTATCCGGGCCCTCTTATGGGGTTGCTTTTGATCAAAATTTCCTATGGAGGTCCAGTATTCAAATATTCTCCTCAAACCACAAAAATGCCTGCTCTGACTTGGCTATTTCACTTATAAGAAAAGAAGCTACCATTTGGCCTCTGCACACATCATCTCACTGAATTCCCACAAATGGTCCCATTCTACAGATTAGGAAATAGAGGCCTCGGGGCTGGGGGAAGCAACTTGACAAAAAGGGCGCATCTTTGCTATGTGGCAGACGCACAGCGATTCGTTGATATTCACTTGACACAGACTTACTGAGATCCTACTATGTGCCAGGCACCGTGCTAGATCCCTGTTCTGGGAAGCTTACGTTCTACAGGCGAAAAGCGGAGAGAGGAGACAAGCTGAGCGCAGGCTGTGGCAGTGAAGGAGGCACACACGGCGAAGAGCCAGGAGGAGCAAGGAAGCCACTGCCGAGAGCCTGGACGGGGTGACCTGTCGGAGGAGGTGATGTTTCCTCTGAGACCTGAGAGAGGAGCGGCCGCCTACGACAGATCTGTGGGAAAGTTGACCTTCGCCCCCAGATGGGGACAGGCTTGGCAGCCTGAGGACCAGAGAGAAGCCATGTGTGCCTGGGGGAGCTGCGGATGAGGGCATGGGGGGAGGTCGAAGCAGGCGGGGGACAAATTGCGCAGGGCCCTCTGTGCCCCGGAAGACTGAGTTTGATTCCAAGTGTTGGAGCACTTCACCTAGGGCAGGGACACCGTGCGACTCACGTTTCGAAAGGAGCACTCTGGGTGCTGTGTGGGACGAGACAGGGAGCGGCAAGGCCAGCTGATGGCTGTGGCTTCAGCTCAGGGGCGGCAGCTCGGGCCAGGCAGGGCGCTGGAAGAAAAGGCAGGCAGAGCCCCTGCAGCTCCTGGGGTGCGTTTTGCTAAATTGATGTACAAATTACGTCCCCTAAAATTCACCCTCCCTGAGTGTGTGTTTCAGCACAGTTCCATGTGCAGCTGCATCCTGTGAAACCCACCCCTCTACAGGACAGTTAACGGTGCAGCCGTCACCGCTACCTAATCCCAGAACCTTTTCGTCATCCCCGAGAAACCTTATGCCCATTAGCGATCACTATCCATTCCCTGATTCCCCTAGCCCCTAGTAGCCGCTGAAGTCACCTGATCTGTCAAGGACATTTCATATATATATAGAATTACACAGTATATGGCCTTTTGTGTATGGCTTCTTTCACTTCGCACTGCGTTTTCAGTTCATCCATGTTGTAGCATAAATCAGAACATCATTTCTTTCTATTGCCAAATAATATCCCATTGTATGGACATCCTATTTTGTTTATCCGTTCGCCAGTTGATGGACACTGTGTTGTTTCTACTTCTTGGCTATCATGAATAATGCCACTACAAACGCTTGGATTCAAGTTCTTATGTGGCATGGGTATTTTCCCCCTGGGTGAAACATGTTTATTAAGAAACCACCTGTGCACATCTGACCAAGAATAAGTAATCCAATGAAAATACTTGCTGTCACAGAGAACAAAAGCTTCAAGGAAATGACTTTATACACTTACTTGTAATCATGATTCCATGGTCCCTCTGCAAAACTTGAAAATCAACACTGATAATCTCCCTCCTAAAAGTTTTCTTATCATGGTATAATGTTTTGAGACACAGTACTTTCAGAACAAAAGTTAAGATATTATTTTTACTTTCACGACATTTAGGTATGTTAGTGGAGGTATCACAGAAAATGTTTGGATAGTACAGCAAAAATACCTTTGTCTTTTTGGTACCCAAAGTCAAGTCCAGAATTTGCTACTTTTTGTGTGCAAACATTGAATTTCAATCATTATTGCTATATCTAGAATAATTTGCTTTTCTGATCAAGACTCCAAGATAATAATAACATCGAATTTTAAACAGAATAGTTACTATGTGCTAAATGCCTTACAGGAGATTATCTCATTTAATGCTCACAGCAACCTGAGAAGTTAGGGTTTATTATTATCCCGTCTCACAGAGGACATGTGTTCCCAGTTCTCCGGGATAGAGTCTGAGGAGTGAATTGCTGGGTCATGTGATAACTCTATATTTAACTTTTTGAGGAACTGCCAGACCGTTTTCCAAATCAGCTGCACCGTTTTACATTCCCACCAGCAGTGGGGAGGGTTCCAAGTTCCTGCATTCTTGCCAACACTCCTTGTTGTCCATCTTTTTTGTTCTACTCACCCTAGTGGGTGCGAAGTGATATCTCATTGTGATTTTGATTTTTGTTTCTCTGATGACTAATGACGCTGAGCATCTTTTCATATATTTATTAGCATTTGCATGTCATCTCTGAAGAAATGTCTATTTCAGTCCTTTGTCCATTTTTTAATTCGGTTATTTGTTTTTTGATTATTTAGTTGTAAGAATTCTTTATATATTCTATATACAAGTATTTTATCAGATAGGTGATTGGCAAATATTTTCTCCCATTCTGTGGGGCTTTTCACTGTCTTGATAGTGTCCTTTGAAGCACAGAAGTTTATAATTTTGATGAAGTCCCATTTATCTATTTTTGCTATTGCTGCTTGTGCCTTTGGTGTTACATGTAAGAAATCAGTGCTAATCCAAGATCACAAAGATTTACTGCTATGTTTTCTTCTAAGAGTTTTATAGTTTTACATTTAGGCCTTTGATCCATTTTGAGCTAATTTTTGTATATGGTGTGAGGTGGGAGGCCCAACTTTATTCTTTTCAATATGGATAGCTAGTTTTCCCAGCACAATTGGTTGAAGACTCTTCTTTCCCCATCTCCCAGGGTTCTTAAGAGGACTGGATAAGAAACAAGAGGGGGAAATGGTGCACAGATGGAAGTTTGCCCGTGATACCCCATCTCATGAAGCTCCCCCCAGGCCTGTGCCCTCCACATGTCCCTCTATTCCTGGTGAAAGCACAGTTTACTAGAGAAATGGGCTCAGAATTCAATAGGAAGCTCCTCGCTGCCTGAGGGCCCCACGATGATGTCCCCAGAGCCTGGGACAGGGAGATCTGCTGAGTCCAACAGCTTCGCTTTATTGGGAAGCATTGGCAGCTTGGAGAGAGGTGACTTGCTCAAGGTCACTCAGCCAATTAGCTGTAGCCAGGTCCAGAGCAACTGCAGTGCCGCTCTGCTGTGGTCTCTAAGCAAGCACGGAAACAGCCCTGCCTCCCCTGACGACCGGAGAGTCCCCGGCACCGGGCTACCCTTGAGGACTTGGGGTAGGCAGTCAAGGGAATGAGCTGCTTTTCTGACACAGACTCAGCAGGAAATAGAATAATTAACACTTTCCCTTTTAGACTGAGCCTAATTGAAACATGAAAAATAATTACAGCTTTTTAAAATGCAAATTTCTAAGTCCTTTCTCTCTCTCTCTCTTTAGACTGTGTCTTCCCCCACCAGGAATGTCTGCCTCCCCGCCACGGCTGCCACCGTCCTCTGACTGAAGGTGCTGGCCTTCACACAATCCCTAGGCAGGGGGGAGGTCCCTGCAGCTGGTGGGATCAAAGGTTTCCTCTAAGAGGGGGTTTGGGAGTGGGCCTGAAATAGGAGGGGGCTGTCCTTGCCAGGAGGATGCAGGAGCAGGGGAGGAAGGCCTGCCGGTGGGAGAGCAGCAGGGCAGAAGGCAGAAATGGCTCTTCCAGGGACTTCACTACTCTGAGATTCAGCTTCCTCTTCTGTAAAACAGGAGTGTGTGTCTGTTGAAATGCTTTTGGCTGCAAGTAACAGAATACTCAACAATAGTGGCCTGCCATTGGGTTCATTACCTCCTCACTTGACAAGATATCTGGAGGTCGATGATTCCAGGCTTGGTGTCCTGGACTTCCTGGTGGCTTTTCCAAGAACCTCTTTCCTTCTCCTCATGGCTGCAAGATCACAGTCACAGTTCTGCAGTCCTGTCGGGGGAAGACGGGCCACCAACTAGAAAACAAGTACATTCATGAACGTGATGTGTAGTGAATGCCATGCAGATGGACAGAGAACAGTGGCAGAGAATGCCAAGGGGTCCCACTCACATAAGGAAACAGAGGAGACATCTCTGAGGGCTCTCATTTAGGCCAAGATCCAAAGAGAAAGAGCCAGCCATGAGAAGAGCTGAGGGAAGAGAGATCCAGGCATTTCAAGCAGCACGTGCAAGGGCCCTGGTCCAGGGAGCACTCGACTTCTTACCTCTTTAGCTTGTGACGGCTACAGCAGGGCTGCTGGGGGCCCTCGTGGACAAAGCACAGACGGGCACAGAAGATTCGGGCAGGTGCTCATTTCTAAACTGGTTATCCAGGGGGTTCAGAACGCACTGGCCTTAGCTTACAAATGAGAACAACATTCTTATGGTGCAAAAACATCCCAAGTGAGAGCAAGGAATCTGAGAATAGAGTCTCAGGGAGACCCCAGTTCATGAGTCTCCTTGTTTCTACTCTTGTCCTTCTACACTTTACATTCCAACCAGAAACCAGAGAGATATTATAAAAACATCAATGAAATAATGTCATTCCTTTGCTCGAGACCCTCCAATGAATCCCCATTGCATGAGAACTAAACCCACAGCCCTTCCCATGACCGACAAGACCCTGCACCATCCAGCTCCTTGCTATTCCTCTGGTCCCATCTCTCACGATCCCCCTCATTTACTCGTTCCAGCCTTACTGGCTCGCTTTGCTGCTCTTAGAATCTGCTAAAACTTCCTGCCTCAGAGCCTTTGCACATGCTGTTCCCTCTGCCTGGAATCCTCTGCCAGGGGTCCACTGACTCGTTCCCTCACTTCATTCAGGTCTCCATTTCAATGGGTCTCCTCCCCAAAGAGGCCTTGCCAGTGTCACTTCCATCATTCTCTGTCACCTTACCTTGATGTGTTGCATGTTTACTTGCCTGTTTATCGTCAGCTTCCTGAGGGCAGAAGTGTTATCATTTTCACTGCTGTGTCCCCAATGCGTGTGATCCAGACAGTGCCCAGCACCTGGAAGCCACTAAATAAATGAAGAAATAAAGAACAGGGACCCGAGTTTGACACGGTCTAGCTATTTGATACTCCCAGCTTCTAATTTCTGAGTATGGTGGCCCTGTCCACAGGCAATGACTTCAGGAGAAGGGAGTGGCATGGAAAGAAAGATGATGCTCCTCGTTGGCACACAGTGACGTCGGGATGTCACCGCGGCATCCAGCAGTCTGGAGATGTCCTGGCAAATCAGCAGGAGGGCAGGCTGGGACGGAGGCGGGGACTTGGGAGTCAAAAGCACAGGGACAGCAACGCAGACCCTGGGACTCTACACACGGGAGAGTGTGAGGGCAAGAAGAAGGGGCCAAGCACAGAACCGGGGGGCTGTGTGTCCTGTGTAGACTTGGGGAATGAGGGATGAGGACTGAGCCCCAGCACGGGGAGGGGAGGGGGAGAGCCAGGGAGGCCTAGTGATCAGTGGCGAGGTCTGGAGGACTCTGAGAAAGAGGAGACCTGAGCAACAGCCCTGCTTTCGGGTGCAGCTAGAAAGTAAGATCTGGGAATGGATGTCAAAATCAATCAGTGTTTCGGGCATCCTTGGGAAAATAAACTAGTATTTCAAAAATAACTCTAAGGTTTAAAGCTAAAAGCAGACAAGTTATTCCCAGTGCAGAAAAGACTGTTTTTGATCAGAGCAATGGTGTTTGGCATTTTTCCCAAGTTCCCAGCCTGGGGACCTCTGATTCCCACAAGGCATTTATTAGTCACCCTCTTTATTTTATGTCTATTTTAGAACATTTTGGTTAAGAAAATAATAATAAAAATACTTTTTATTATGAAGAATATCAAACATACAAAGACATTGAGATGAGAACAGTGTGAGTGGTGTCCCTGTCCGCTCACCCAGCTTGCCTCAAAATTATTAACATCCTGCCTTTTTTGCTTCTTTAATCCCTATCCCAAGCTCTTCTGAGAGGCACTGAAATATTTTAACTCAAATTCAAGACATTATATGATTCCACCGTAAATAAAAGAATATGAATTTCTGAAAGATAAAGACTTTTAAAAACTGTAACCTTAATGCCATTATCACACTCAACAAAATACTGCTGTGCTCAGTAATTCCTTGGAATCAAATGATGCTCAAACTGTGTTCAATAAGGCCCACCCACTGCATTTGGTTGATACGTCTCCTAAGATAACAGCGCCTTCTTTCCTTCTTTTTTTTATAATGCTTTCGATTTGCTGAGGAAACCAGGTCATTTGTCCTGCAGAACTTTGCATATTCTGGGTTTAACTGATTGTCTCCTCCTGCTGTTTTTAACATGCTGTCTCTCCTCATAGTGCCTCTAAACTGATTAGAGCTAGAGACTTGATTAGATTCAAGTTCCTCGTTTTCTGTTTTTGCAGATATGACTCGGCGGTGGTGCTGTTTACTCCTTACTGCTTCATATCAAAAAGCCCATAAGGTCCATTCCATAGTTCTCGGAATGATTAGTTCAGATGGTGTCAGTTGGTCTCAATGTGACAGAGTTCACCATCAAACCATTAATGATCACTGTGTAGACTGTGTATTCTCTACTAGGGAATAATATCTGTAAGGAACAGAAGTTGTTTGGAGGAGAGCAGAAGAAAATCTTTTTCTTCTAATGTATGACACACAAGTACACGCAGAATACATAAACGGATATACAGTATATCTGTGGTATTTAAATGTCATGGGGGGAGTGTGACGGGGAAAAAAAAATCTAACGAGCATCCTTAGGGGGCAATAATGAAAAAGTTGAGAAACACTGACATGTTTGGGGATCTGTCTGCATTCTTGAAGTTCCCATTTGATCATGTGGTATAAAACACGTGAGGGCATTTGAGTTTGGTCTGTGATGCTGAGACCTAAAGTAGGAGCTCCGTCCAACACAATGGCCTCCTATAATTTTTGTTTAACAATTCCCCTATTTTCTCACTTAGGCGACAGAGGGACCAGAACTCAGGACATTAGCGCTACTCACACTTACCACCATTCTGGGTTTCTGGTCTCGCATGCCATGCATAAGTTACTCTGTCCTTATGATCACACATTTTTTTTGAGTTTTCGTCATTCCCGCTGAAGAGAGACCGTTTGACATTCAACAAATGGCTGTATGCAAGCAATTAGAACTTCTGAGAGAATACAGTGCACCATGGAGACTACTATTATGACTAACAAGAAGATAATACCAAGAATTTGGAGAATACTTTTTAGTCAAAATTCCCATGAATGAAACCAACTAAAATCAAATAGACAAAGAATGAGCCAGATGAGGACTCTACCTATTTTAACCAAGTAACCTCTTTGTTAATCTTTGCAACTGAGTGTCTACAGTATACAATGTATTTATCCACGTGCAACAAGTATCAGCACTGCACGGACCCCTCCCTGTTTAACTAGTAGGGAGCTATTCTATTATCTAGTGTCCTATGACCGGGATAAATTAAAACAGGGAGTGAGAACAAGTGGGCCTAGAAGACTAACTCTGTAAAAGGGACCACTAGCATAATTTGAACAAACAGTTGCATTAGGAGTGTTGCTTAAATTAGCCACTGGGTGGACTAAAGGACATCTTAGGTCACATAAAGATTTGGGTTTGACATGACACATCCAACACTCTGTCAAGTTACCATCAGAGGCTACTTATTGTGAAATTCTAATTACAGAATTGTCATTCCAAGTGAAAGAAATAGGCATAAACAAGGAAAAATTAAGAGAGGTGAGATTCTCATTATGATGGGGAGTCTAGTTCCAACATCATGGAAAATGCTTTCCACAGCAAGAAGTCAACTTTTCATCCAGGTTTGCAGTTTCAATGCTTTGGTTCCGGCATTGGTGAACTCTTTGTGGCTCCCTCATCAGGAATGAAGGGTGTTCCCTGAGATTTACATGGAGTTGTCCAGCTCCAAACTACAGGGCTTCAGGAATAGAACAGTTCTTGTTCTTAGTGATTCCATAGAATACAATTGGATTGGAGGAACCTAGAAGAATTCAGGATCCAGTCCAGTCTACAGGTAGATAATGAAAACTTGAAAACGATAAACAAGGCTATAATCTAATGAGAAGTGTACTGTAGTTTTTCTTCTGAAAAATAATTTTTCTCTCTATAGTCACCCCCATTTCTACCAAAGATAATCAAAATGAGACTAATCTGTCTTCAAAACAAGTGTACCCTCAGCAAATTTGGCCTGATTATTTACACAAATGCAATAAGAGTATTACTCTTATTGAGATGTCAAGAGTATCATTGACCACATAGGCTGTTTTTTAGTTTTCTTTGATGGAATTTTTTATAAGGAATCTCCAGTTGGACTTTTACAAACTGCTTGAAGCTAGGAAGCCACACCAAGGCAGACTTCAGACTTTGCCTGCCACGCCTCTAGATTCATTCCATATACGCTCTCAAATAGGATGTCCCAGTCAAAGCCTTGGTAATACAACCAGCATTTCCAATTGTGTACTGTTATAAAGAGAGAAGATTCTATTAAACTTACACAACAAATGTATTGTCATAAAAATAAGAATACTCATGAGTAGTTTCCAAATTCTAGAGGGATCAGGTAAGGAGAAAAAGTAAATGTTTCAATTCTGTTCACAAAAGCATACTTTAGCAAAGTGCTGTAAGTTATAAATAGCATAAGAAAAAAATTTTCCTTAAATCTACAAAACATCAAAAGAACCAACAGTGTTTCAAATTAAAATAAAAAATGTAAAAATCCATAATTAGTCTTCATTAGTTCATTCAGTCTCATGTAATTAATTCTTGTTCTGTTTGATCTTGGTTAGCATTTTTACAAACTCATCATTTTCTTCATTAGAGGAAATTCTTACCCAGTCCAATAGTATAATCTAAAAGTTTTCAGAAACCTGTACTTGTCAGAGTCCTTTCCATAAATCTCCTCGAAGACACAACACTTTAGGATTATAGTTGCTTGCAAAAAATCTTTCAGAAAAGCATTAGAATAAAGCAATTAACTGTAAACGATAAGATGTAAAATGGCCATGGTTAAAGATCTGATAAGAGTTCATTTTAATGAATTTTACAAGGAAATTTAGTTATTTCTGTGGCTTAAACTTTAACATAAAAACTGAAACTAAAACTGATAACATATCATATTTCTAGAAATTTCACAGAATTTTTAGAACATGTATTTATAACATATTCGTACAGATATAACTCAAAGAAGGTTAAAATTATTTGTTACTTGACAATGTTAATTCATATAATTAACATATCAAATACGCCTAATTAGTTTTAATATCTCTCTTTTACAGGTCCTTTGAGATGGTCCAGGGCTCTCTGAAACATCCCAATGTTATTTTGAGGTCAAAAGAATTTAGAATTTGATTTTGAGAGGGCTGACAAAAATATCAAAAGTTTAAAGCACTTGGTCAAATGGGATCACATGTCACCATTAAATATTAGTTATTCATTTAACCAGAGTGATAATTATTATTTTTTAATTTAATTTTTTTTAATCCCAGCATATTATGGGGGTACAAATGTTTAGGTTACATATATTGTTTTTGCCCTGCCCAAGTCAGAGCTTCAAGCATGTCCATACCCTCGACAGTGCACACCATACCCATTAGGTGTGAATATACCCATCTGTTCCTCCCCCCTTACCTTCCCTACACTTGATGAAAGTTACTACTATATGTGCACATAAGTATTGGTCAGTTAATATCAATTTGATGGTGAATACATGTGGTGCTTATTTTTGCATTCTTGTGATACTTCATTTAGTAGAATGGGCTCCAGTTCTATCCAGGATAATATAAGAGGTGCTAGATCATCATTGTTTTTTGTGGCTGAGTAGTACTCCATGGTATACATATGCCACACTTTATTAATCCACTCATGCATTGATGGGCATTTTGGTTGTTTCCACATCTTTGCAATTGGGAATTGTGCTGCTATAAACATTCTAGTGCAGACGTCTTTTTTGTGGAATGTCTTTTGTTCTTTGGGTAGATGCCCAGTAATGGGATTGCTGGATCAAATGGTAGTTCTACTTTTACTCTTCGAGTTATCTCCATATTACTTTCCATAGAGGTTGTACTAGTTTGCAGTCCCACCAGCAGTGTATGAGTGTTTCCATCTCTCTGCATCCACGCCAACAATTATTGTTTTGGGACTTTTAAAGACTTCAAAAGGAAAATACGAAAGTTACATAGTTGTAGAAAAACCCCTAGCTCTTTAATAGAAAGAACTCAGTTTTCTTAAGTGATCAAAGACAACACGAAACACAGGTAATCATCTTGATAAAACATAGAATCTTTGTTTCCTATGCTAATCATCTAAAAGGTAAAGAAAAATCTTTCACTGTCTTCTATTAAGAGTAGATCAATACAAGAAAATCTTATGGTTTTAGCAGAGAGGACCAAATTATAGTTTTGCATCAGTGTACCTTTGAAATTAATACTCAGTTTTTAACAAACTTATAAATAATTCCCTTCCACTTTAGCCAGCTTGATCACACATAGAATTCCTTTTATAAGATTCATCTTTCACAAGGCTTCTGCAACCTACGTATGTCCCCTTTGCTCTTGCTGAGGCTGGTCTTGAACTCCTGAGCTCAAGCAATCCTCCTGCCTCAGCCTCCCAAAGTTCTAGGACTAAAAGTGTGAGCCACTGCACCCGGCCTTTTTTTTCCTCTTCTCATGTTGGAACAGCCATTCTACTTTAGGACAAAAATTACTCTTTTTCCCTTAACAAAAGCACATCTTTCATGTAAGCTTCACTTATCAAAAACACACCTTTCTTTCCTTGCAGAAGGAGTTGTTTACCTTATTATTTCTAGTTATAATTACAATATACTAATTAGAATTGTAACTTTTAGTAACTTGAATTTCTAGTGAAAACCTAGGAAGCAAGAAATTTTGAACTGTTTTATGTCAGTATTGTTTAGATGAGTGCCATTTTGTAATTTTTAGAAACATATGTTTTTATCAATTTTTTATTATTTAACAGAGTTGGATATTGATAGCTTCTCTATACCATGCAAAAAAAGATGTGCAGGTATTTATACTTTAAACTTATGTTCAGCAATTAATGTTTGAGCATTTTAACTCATAAAAGTTTCATGAGTATCTATTATTTTGAAAGGCAGGAATTGATAGTAGGAGAATGTACTTTGTTTTGTGTGGAACAAATTGTTCGAGATTAAAAAAAAATATGTTCTCTTTGATTGTAACTAATGCCATTTGCTTCTGTAACCGTGCTTGCTTTTAGTTGTTTG
>CAUYSK010079539.1:0-43566 GCA_963575035.1 Avahi laniger | reverse complement strand
TGGTCCCCTTCTTCGCTGAGGTTCCTGGCAACACTGTGCTTTGTTGATTGACAGCCTGCTGATCCTCTCCAGTTTCTGCCTGCTCTTGTTCAGATTTGGAATGTCCACATTCCTCCCTGGACTTCTCTGTGGAGTTCCACTCCTTGCCTCTTGCATTCTCCATAGTCAGAGAGAAGTCTCTAGATTATATTTTAGAAAAACTATCCAAAAAAGAATAATCTTCATCCAATAATGAGGACTCGACATGGGACCAATGCAAAGATATTTTAAGAGGAACACACTTCAATAAATAGCAGATAACAACATTTCTGCTTCTTGTAACAAGGAAGACTAACTAAACTAGAACTCTTCCTACCTTAGCATCTAGGCAATTCCAGATACTATAAAACACCAGCTAAATATTTAAAGAAATGGATCCTGAAACAGAAGAGAATGCCTACCTGTCAGAAAGCTCATGTCATCCCTGAAGGTAATAAGCTTAAAGACTAAAACACGGATTTTATATCATAATGCATCAGAATTTCGGATATAGAAGCTTCAGTATAAGTGTGACTTAATGAGATTGTCAAATATACATAAAATAAAAGTTCTAGAGGAAGATAAAATGCAGAAAGTGGACAGCTAATGTTCAAAGAGAAAGTGGCTGATTTTACAGGTCTGAAAAAGCATGAATCTTAAATTTGAAGAAACACAGTAAATGCTAAACAAGATTAGTACAAAAAGTAATCTATACCTAGAAATATCACAGAGAGCCAGTGGACCACTATGGGCCATAAAAGTCTTAAAAACATCCACCATCTTTATGAACCAGTAGAATACAAAAGCTCCCCCCCCCAAAAAAAAAGAAATATATTCTTCCCAAAGGAAAATAATGCCAGATAATAATATAATGATATTTTCCAAGTGTTGAGGGCAAACAGTGGCCATTCTGGCCTCTATACTCACCTAAAATGTCAATGAAGAGTGAGGGTGGGGAGGAGGATCAACATAGCTGAATAGATGCAGCCAGTATATGCCTCCTCCAAAGAGAGGAGTCAGAGTACTGAGCAGGTATTCACACTTCAAATAGATTGTCCAAGGGATACTGCTACAATGCAACAGAGAAGTGATGGGAAGTATGAAAGGTGGGTAAGATGAGGGAAGTCGAGGAGCTTGCCAAGCTTGGGACAACCTGGGAGCCAGAAGAAGTTCGTGGATGTGGGGAATGCTTAGTTTCTCCTCTCCCTCCTCTGCCCAGCAGTAGCTGTCACAGAGTCAGCCTGATCATGGCCTGAGGGTTGGAGTGTAGAACTTTGATGGCTAACCTCTCAAAATGGCGCCAGGTGTGAGGTTGCCACCAGGGAGAGTGAGGTCCACCTCAGGTGGAGTATCATGGGCAAGAAGCTGTGGGGAGTGCAGTCTGCTCATGCCCCATCTCACAGTAGCCTGTAGGAGGGCAGCAGAAATTGTCCTAGGGGGTATATGGGAGTGCTTGGTCCCCCCTCTCCCTCCCTGGCCTGGTGGCAGTTATAGCAGTGTCAGCCTGAGTGTTGCCCAAGGTCAGGGTATAGCCCAGTGTTAAACTCTCAAAATAGTCCTGGCTGTGGGTCTATAACCAGGGACGGTGGGTCCCCTCTCACATGAGCGGTGTGGGCAGGTAGCTGTGGAGAGTGCAGTCTACCTGTACCTTAGTCCCATAACAGCCCACAGCAGAGTGGTGAGTATTGTCCTAGGGATGTGGGAGAGCACCTAGTCTCCCCTCTCCTTACTTGGCCCAGTGGCAGCAGCAGCTGCATCAGTCTGGCCTCAGGGCAGATGTAAATCCTCAGAAGCAGGGCTCTCAGAATAGTACCAAGCTGAAGCTGATCTGGGCTGAGATCCCTGTGGGACTCCACATGGGTTCCTTTTCTGGAGTGACGTCTCTGTGTAGTCCCTAGGCTGCTCTTAACGTTAAGCCTGAGGCCCGCATGGGTGAGGAAGTTCTGTAGCCAAGATTAAGAAAGACCATGGTGGGAGTGTGAAACCCTGGGGGTTTTCCTATGAAAGCAATTTCAAAACTATTGGAAGAATTGACTGTTCCATCAGATACACAAATGTCAACATGAGGACACAGAAAATTTTCAAAAGCAAGGAAATATGATACAACCAAAGGAAAATAACAATTCTCCAGCAACATATCCCAAATAAAATGAAATTCAAGAAATCCTGGATCAAGAATTGAAAACAATGATTTAAAGAAGCTCAGTGGGATAAAAGAGAACTCTGGAAAATAAATGGAAAATAAATCAAAGAAATAAGCAATTCAGTATATGTATGACAAATTTACCGAAGAGATAGATATCATAGAAAAAAATAAAGAAAAAAACCTCAGAAATTCTGAAACTAAAAAATTAATTGAAGGAAATATAAAATGCATTCAAAAGAATCAACAATAGATAAGACCAAACAGAAGAAAGAATTTCAGAACAAAAAGATAGTCTTTTGAAATAATTCAGACAGACAAAAATAAACAAAAAAGGACTAAACAGAGCCTTTGAGACATTTGGGACTACAAAGTGACCAAATTTGTGAATTATCACTATTGCCAGGGTGAAGAGTGATAAAAGCATTTAGATAACTTGTTTAACAAAATAATAGATCAAAATTTATGAAATCTAGCAAGAGATTTAAACATCCAGGTATAAGAGGCTTATTAATCCCCAGACAATGAAAATGCAAAAATAATTTCACCATGGAATATTATAATCAGATTGTATTAAGTCAAGTGAAACAGCAAATGCTAAAATCAGCAAGAGAGAAATATCTAGCAACCTATCAAGGAAACTCCATCAGAGTATCAGTCGACTTCTCAGAAGAAACCTTACATGCCAGAAGAAATGGAATGATGTATTCAAAATGCTAAAAGAAAAAAACTGCCAGCCATGAATTCTATTCTAGCAAAATTACTCTTCATAAATAAAGGAGAAATAAAGTATTTCCTAGACAAGAAAATGCTGAGGCAATTTGTCACCACTAGACAAGCCTTACAAGAAATGCTTATGGGAGACCCAAACTTAGAAGTGAAAGAATATTTCCCATCATGAAAACACACAAAAGTGTAAAATTCACTGCTAAAACAATCACACAAAAGAGGAAGAGAAAGAAATCAAATGATGCCACTGTGAAATTCCCCCAAACCACAATGACAAATAGTGAAAAAGAAAGAAATAAGAAATTTATAAAACAACTAGGAAACAATAAACAATGTATTAAATGTTGCACTCATATGGAGATTGGCTGATGAATAAAAAAATGATACAATTTCGTGTTGCTTACAAAATACTTCATCTGTAAACACATATTTAGACAAAGTAAAGGATGGAAAAAGATATTTCATACAAATAGAAACCCAATGTGAGCAGGAGTAGATACCTTTATATCAGATAAAACAAACTTTCAGTTAAAAACAGTAAACAAAAAAGAAGAAGATAAAAGGAACCATTTGGCAAGAGGATATAACAATTCTAAATATATATGTACCCAAAAATGGAGTACTAAGATTCATAAAGCAAATATTCCTAGACCGAAAGAGAGAGACAGACAGCTATACCATAATAGTGGGGAGCTTCAACATTCCACTCACAGAATTAGATCATCTAGACAGAAAATCAAAAAAGAAACATTGGACTTAAATTGGACTTTAGACCAAATGGACCTAACAGATATTTACAGAGCACTCTACCAAACAACAGATGAATATACATTATTTTCATCAGCACATGGACCATTCTACAAGATAGACAATATGCTAGGCCACAAAATGAGTTCTCAACAAATTTTTTAAAAAATCAAAATTATATCAAGCATTTTCTCAGACTACAATGAAATAAAACCAGAAATCAAAACAAGACATTCTTCAGAAACTATACAAAAACATGGAAATTAAACAACATGGTCCCAAAGTACCATTGGGTCAATAAAGAAATTAAGTCAGAACTCAATTTTTTGAAACAAATGTAAATAGAAATACATCATACCCAAACCTGTGGGATACAGTAATATCGGTGCCAAGAGGGAAGTTCATAGGAATAATATCTACATTAAACAAGGAAGATTACAAATTAATAGTATGGTGATGCACTTCAAGGAACTAAAAAAGTCTGAACAAACCAAACCCACAGGAAGCAGAAGAAAAGAAATAACAACTATCATAGCAGAACTAAATGAAACAGAGACTAAATAAACAATACAAAGATCAATTAAACGAGTTGTTCTTCAGAAGGTTAAAATTGATAAACTGCTAGGGAGGCTAACCAAGAAAAAAGAGAGAAAACCCAAATAAATAAAATCAGAAATGAAGAAAGATATTTCAGTTGGTACCACAGAAATGCAAAAGTTCATCAGAGAGTATCATGAACAACTGTACACTCATAGACTTGAAAATCTGTATGAAATGGTTAAATTCCTGGAAAGAAATGACCTCCCAAGTTTGAACCAGGAACAAATAGGAATCCTGAATAAGCCTACGATGAATAGTGAGACTGAGTCAGCAGTAAAACAATCTCCCAACAAAGAAAAACCAGGACAAGATGGATTCACAGCAAAATTCTTCCAAATGCACAAAGAAAAACTAATATCCATCATGCTGAAACTTCCAGTCAATTGAAGAAGAGGAAATTCTCCTTAACTCATTCTGAAGCTGGTATCACTCTGATACCAAAACCAGAAAAGGACACAAATAAAATAGAAAATTATAGACCAGTTTCCCTGAGGTACATAGATATAATTGAATCCATCCAAGAACACATCAAAAAGATAATACACCATGATCAAGTGGGATTTATACCAGGGTTGCAAGGAGGATTTAACATACACAAATCAATAAATGTAATACATCATATAAACAGAATAAAAAATTGTATTATCATCTCAAGAGTTGCAGAAAAAGCAGTTGATAAAATTCTACATCATTTCATGATAAAAGCCCTCAACAAGCTAGACATAGGAGGAACATACCTCAAAATACTAAAAGCCATGTATGACAAACCCATAGCCAACACCATTCTGAATGGGAAAAAATTGAAAGCACTTCCTCTAAGAACTGGAATAAGACAAGGATGCCCATTTTCAATAGTGGTTTTCAACAAAGTACTGGAAGTTCATGTCAGAGAAACCAAGCAAGAGAAAGAAATAAACAGCATGCAAATTGGAAATGAGGAAGTCATATTATCCGTGCGTGCTGTTGATACGATCTTACATCTTGAGTAACCTAAAGACTACCACAAAGTCTTAGATTTGATAAATGAATTTAACAAAGTTGCAGGATAAAAAAATCAATGTACAAAAACTGGTAGCATGTGTATATACCAATAACAATCTAGCCGAGAAAGAAATCAAGAAGGAAATACCATTTATAATAGCTACAAAAAATAAATAATATACCTAGGAATAAATTTAAGTGAAATTAAGGAAGTGAAAGATCTCTATAAGGAAAAGTACAAAATGCTGATGAAAGAAATTGCAGGTGAAACAAATGGAAAAACATCCCATGCTGACGGATTAGAAGAATTAATATTGTTAAAATGACCATGCTGCCCAAGATAACCTACAGATCCAGTGCAATCCCTATCAAAATGCCAACATCATTTTTCATAGAATTAGAAAAAATAATCCTAAAATTCATGTGGAACCAAAAAAAAAAAAAAAAGTCCGAGTACGCAAAGCAATCCTAAACCAAAAGAACAAAGCTGGAGGGATCTTATTGTTTAGGTTGGTGCAAAAGTAATTGCAGTTTCAGACTGTGAATTTTAATCATTATAAGTAGGCTCAAACACATGTTTATTAATCCAAATAGGAACAATCAACACCTTTTCCAATGAGAAATAAGTTTGTTTATTCGTATATAAAAATCCGTCCTTCAGGATTCTATGAACTCTTGGAAAGCATTTTCTGCATCTGGCTTGTTGTGGAAGTGTTTTCCCTGCAAAAAGTTGTAGAGATGCTTGAAGAAGTGGTAGTCAGTTGGTGAGAGGTCAGCTGAATATGGCAGATGAGGCAAAACTTCACAGCCCAATTTGTTCAACTTTTGAAGCCTTGGTTGTGCAACATGTGGTCTGGTGTTATTGCGGAGAAGAATTGGGCCCTTTCTGTTGACCAATGCTGGCCGCAGGTGTTGCAGTTTTCTGTGCATCTCATCAATTTGCTGAGCATACTTCTCAGATGTAATGGTTTTTCCGGGACTTAGGAAGCTGTAGTGGATCAGACCGGCAGCAGACCGTCAAACAGTGACCATGATCTTTTGGTACAAGTTTGGCTTTGGGAAGTGCTTTGAAGCTTCTTCTCAGTTCAACCACTGAGCTGCTCATCGCTGGTTGTCACATAAAATCCACTTTTTGTTGCACGTGACAATCTGGTTGAGAAATGGTTCGTTGTTGTTGTGTACAAGAAGAGAAGACAACACTTCAAAATGATGATTTTTTTTATTTTGATCAGCTCATGAGGCACCCACCCTTCAAGGTTTTTTACTTTTTTAATTTGCTTCAAATGCCGATTGACCAAGGTCAACCTTGAATTCTTTGGCAACTTCTCGGGTAGTTATAAGCTTTGATGATTGCTCTCAATTGGTCGTTGTCAACTTCCAGTGGGCGGCCACTGTGGTCCTCATCTTCAAGGCTCTTGTCTCCTTTGCAAAACTTCTTGAACCACCACTGCACTGTACATTTGTTAGCAGTTCCTGGGCCAAATGCATTATTTATGTTGCGAGTTGTCTCTGCTGCTTTACTACCCATTTCGAACTCAAATAAGAAAATTGCTTAAATTTGCTTTTTTTCTAACATCATTTCCATAGTCTAAAATAAATATAAAATAAACAGCAAGTAATAAGTCATTAGCAAAAAACATAAAGCAGTAAGTGTGCATTAAAATGATGTATAACACAACCATGTTTATTTAAGAATGTATTCCAATATCAAACAGAAAATTTCAATGATGCTAAAAGTGCAATTACTTTTGCACCAGTCTAATAGCTGACTTCAAATTATATCACAGGCCTCTAGTAACCAGAGCAGCATGGTACTGGTATAAAAATAGGCACATAGTCAGCAGTCTCCAACCTTTTTGGCGCCAGGGACTGGTTTCATGGCAGATAATTTTTCCATGGACTGGGGGTAGGGATGGTTTCAGAATGATTCAAGTGCATTACATTTATTGTGCAGTCAAACCTCTCTGCTAATGATAATCCGTTTTTGCAGACACTCCCCAGTGTTAACATCACCGCCTCAGCTCCACCTCAGATCATCAGGCATTAGATTCTCATAAGTAGCATGAAAGCTAGATCCCTCGCATATGCAGTTTATAGTAGGGTTTGTGTTTCTATGAGAATCTAATGCCACAGCTGATTTGATAGGAGGTGGAGCTTATGCGATGATGTGAGTGATGGGGAGAAGATGTAAATACAGATGAAGTTTTGCTCACTCATCCACCACTCACCTCCTGCTCTGCATCCAGTTTCCTAACAGATTATGGACTGGTACCAGTCAATGGCCCAAGGATTGGGGACCACAGACATAGATCAATGGAACAGAACAGGGAACCCATAAATAAAGCTATACATTTACAGCCAACTGTTCTTTGACAAAGTCAAGCAGAACATACACTGGTGAAAGAACACCCTTTTCAATAAATAGTGCTGAGAAAATTGGATTGTCATACGCAGAAGAATGAAAGTGGACCCCTATTTCTCACCATATACAGAAATAGGCTCAAGATGGATTATAGACTTAAATTTAAGACATGAATCTGTAAAGATACTAGAAGAAAACCTAGGAAAAACCTTTCTGGACATTAACAAAGAATTAATGACAGCTCCATTTTTAGCATAGGCAATGAAAACAGAAATGACAAATCAGACTTAATTAAATTAAAAATCTTCTGTACAGCAAGATAAATAATCAACAGAGTGAAAAGACAAGCTGAAAAATGGGAGAAAATATTTTCAAACTATTAATCTGTCAGAGGACTATTATCCAGAATACACAAAGATTTTGAACAACTCGACAAAAACAAAACCCCAAATAATCTCATTAAAAAGTGGCCAAAGGACATGAATAGACATTTTTCAAAAGAAGATGTACAAATGGCCAGCTGGTATATGAAAAAGTGATCAACATCACTAACCATCAGATAAATGAAAATTAAAACCATGAGGGGATAGGATACCATCTCACCCTAGTCAAAATGGATATTATTTGAAAGATAAAAACTAACAGATGTTAGTGATGTTGAGAAAAGGAATCTCTTATACACTGTTGGTAGGAATATAAATTAGTACAACCTCTATGGAAAACAGTACGGATATTTTACAAAAGACTAAAAATAGAGCTACCATTAGATTCAGCAATCCCACTAGTGGATAGCTACTCAAAGGAAAATAAATCAATATCAAAAAGACACCAACACTCATGTTTATCACAACACTGTTCACAATAGCTAAGATATGGAATCAACCTAAGTATCCATCGACAGAGGAATGAATAAAGAAAATATGATATATTTACAAATGGAATACTACCCAGCCATAAAAAAGAAAGAAATCATGCCTTTTGCAGCAACATGGATGGAACCGGAGGTCATTATCTTAAGTGAAACAAACCAGGCACAGAAAGTAAAATATCGAATGTTCTCATTCATAAGTGGGTGCTAAAAATGTGTGCACATGGACATAGAAAGTGGAATGCTAGACAGTGGAGACTCAAAAGGGTAAACGGGAGGTGGATGATGAGAAATTACTTAACAGGTACAATGTATGTTATTTAGGTGATGGATACCCTAAAAGTCCTTACTTGACCACTATACATATAATAAAATGTCACTTATAGCACCATAAATTTTTACACATTTAAAATAAAAGAGTGAGTGTGGACAAAGGCATTCCATATTTTCAAAGTGTTTACAATTATATTCACAGACTGTGCCAGCTATTGTCTACTGCATTCAGCATTCATCCTGATGTTTTCTTTGTGCATGGAGGTATAAAAGTGGGAAGGTAAAAATAGCATACCCCAAATCTCTTGCAGCTAGAATTTTGCATGCGATACAGATTGTGCTGATGAGGTACATTTGCTGAAGTTTGCAATGGAAAAGAGAGGTGGGAGCCATCTGCCTGTTTCCAGCATTGCACCTGCAATGCATGACTATGCAAAGGGGTCAGAAACCACGCTCTTCCGTTAGTCTCAAGCTCCAAGTGCTTTTGTGGCTAACAAGGATAGTGCCCATCTTCTGACGTCGAGAATGTAGTTGCAGTGGTGTGCCCTTGAAAATAAAGGCGGTTCATACCCTCATCATACCTTTTAAAGGTTCTGCTGCCCAATTATATACATATCCTAAATTATGTTTCTGTGGGGTATTACAGTTTTGTGATACATGAAAAGTGGTCTAATAGTCACAACAAACAATTACGGGATTAGAATAGTAGGCAGGAGGAAAGTCACTCTTAATTAAATTAACGCAAACATAGAGAACCCACTTTGGCTCTCTGGGCCACACTTTATTCATCTTGTCAACAAGCCAAGAACTGAAACATCTATGAATCAGGATGTAATTCATCTGCAATACATACCAGGGGTGTGTCCCAAAGTCTGTGCCACATAATAGGTTGCTCTACATGATCTCAAGGTACCTTCTGGAATTAAATTCTATGATTTCATTGGCTTTAATGTATCATTTTATAAAGCTATTTTGCCAATTTTCTGATTTTATGATTCTACTGTCAAAGTAATTTGTGTTCTTTCTGTCTGCTGAAACTGAACATTGGAAGTGTGTCTCTCTTTTGAACTTCTGAGACATACCTATCATTCTTAAGTCGCCTGAGGATGCTTATGAAAGGTAATATATTGCCAAATTGTAAACTCAGCAGGAATATCATAGAAATGAAAACAGTACTGCTCCTTCCCCTTTATCCTATATCTTCTTTTAGTTATTTCACTCAAAAGAGGAATAAAACCCTTTAGCATGAAAAGGCAAATTGCAACTCTTTTCACTGCAAATTTTTCACTACAAAATTCTCAGTCCTTCTCAGGATTATTGTCATTTCTTTTTACTGGAATGGGTCCCACAGATCTTCGGCTGTAATCAGTATTCACTATCTCTAGTCAAGGAAAGATTCACTTCTAGAAAATCACTGTCATTATTCTCACGTCAAATCATGTTTGGCACAGAAATACCAGTGAGCGGTTTTGTCCAGACTCATTCTTTGCCCTCCTCGTTGGTCCCCTCCCCAAAACTGCCTTTACTAGGACACGGTGCAACCACCATGAACAATTTCCTGCCACTTCTGTCTTCAGCTGGAGGAGATTAAATCATTTGTTAGAAAACTAGAGATATCCTAATATCCACATCATGAGTGTGTGTGTGTGTGTGTGTGTGTGTCCTCCTTGTTCCTGTTTGGTTCTGACTAGGATCTGAGAACAGGATCTGAGGTCTGTGCAAGAGATGATGGCAGCTTTGGAGAGCTGATAGCTGAGGATGAAGGGACCAAGGAGGGAGGGGAGTGAGGGGTCACTGGGGTGTTTGTTCACCACTCATTTTGTGACAGGCATTCACTCTGGTATATTATAAGTAGTATTAGATTGAGCGTCAGTAGAGTTGTTTAAAGCAGCTATGATGTCAATTTTATATTTACAAAAATCCTGAAGAAGTTTATCAGCTTGTCTAGGTAAGTGAGAGCCTGGGATTTTGACGTAGGTTCGACTGTCTTGGTTTGTGGTAGATAGTAACAAAATCTCCCTGTAGGCAGAGCCATTATTCGCTAGACTCTGCAATGAGTACATCGTATTTATTATCTCTGGAATCAGCCCTAATAAAAGTAAAAATGGAAATTTATAAAACTTAAACAATTTGTCAATCAAACTCAACAGCAACAAAAATCTCATAGGGTATAATTAAGCTGGAATACACACCAGGGTTACGTACCAAAGGTTCTGACACTACCTTTCACTGAATTGCCAAAGTTAGCCCTGGCCTTCCTGTGTGCCTGTGTCTGGGGGGATATTACCACTGGGTTTCTGAGGCTCATGGCCACCTCTTAAAATGGGCTAGGGTCTCTGTCTTGTCCTTTTACTGTTCTTTATTCTCAAATCCACACAAGAAATGTGGTCAAAACAAGTGGAAGTACACAAAAATAAAACCCTCTTGACCAATTAACACCAAAAATAAATTCGGGTGCTCTACTTATCCAAAACAAATAAATATAAATCACATGACATTTATTTTACTTTGGTAGTTTGGCAGGTGATTTAATAAGTGAAAATTATAATAATGTATATATCTGTTCATTTATTATGTTTTTATATGTGGGATAAAATCTGGTAAATCTTTAAGAATAGAAATTTTGCAATTTATTTCAGGAATCAAAATTTTTTATTGGTGTATAATTCTACCCCATAATTCCCTTCATAGAGATTGTCTCCCAAAGAAACAATAAAAATGCAAAGACAGCTTTAGCCACAGGAGATTCATCACAATATTATTTATGATATACACTAAATAAGTCCCCATATTGCCTAAAGAATTAAATTAAAATTATCAAAATTTGACTGAATATTACAAATACAATAAAAATGAGGTTTCAAAAGAAGAGTAAATGACATGGAAAACTATACGCTATAATGTCAATTGAAAACATGAAAATTTTACTTACAATGTTTTCCAAGTTGCATGAAGAAATTAATGCAGAATCAAAACATTGGAGGGAAACACATCAACATCTCATCTATGTGAGGGACGGTGGATGTTTCATTGTGGTTGTCATTTTTCCACAGTGGGCATGCATTAACTTTATAAAATAAATTTATTTCATGGTTTCAGACATAATCAACATACTATTAAAATACCTTATCTATCTAGTCGAAAAGACTTCGTAACTGATTACTCACAGATATTAAACATGTGTGACAATGTCAGCCCCAATAGATCCAGAAATACAAGTCTGAGTAGGACCAGTACTTTCTAATAATTATTGTGGATCTTAACTCATGATGCATCTATTACCATGATCCATTAAGTTAGAATCTCTTGGAGAGGGCCCTAACATCAGTGTTTTAACAAAGTTCTTCAGGTGTTATTATTGTGATGTAGGGTTGAAACCAAGGACCGAGAACAAGAGCAGTAATTTATGACAAAGTCAATAATCCTAAAAGACTGCAGGGGTGTCTGAGACTTCAGGGACCAGAGAAAGGTATCTGAAACGTAACACAATTCCATGAGGTTGGGAACAAGTATTAAAGTTATATTATGGAATTACACTTTCCAGGGCATGGAATAAAAAAATAATTATCAAGGAAGCAATCATACTGATTATTCTAGATGCTCTGTGAATAAAGTGTTTTATAGACAGTTAAATAAAATAATGTTGTTTTCAAATTAAACAACTAATGAGATGGATTCTCATCATGTAGTAATTCCAATGTGTTTCTGTAACATACCACCCAAGCTTACTGCTATTTAATTATGAGGTAGCCTAGCTTACCGCTATTTAATTATGAGGTAGAGGTGACAGGAGCTCACCGTCTCCTGTGTTCCTCCCCTCCCGGGAACAGAGGACGATCTCCAAGCCCCTTGCTAGTTGATGGAGGCCCATGTTTCTAGTTCTGCCAAAAAGACTGTATGTTAAAGAGATTAGTTCTGCCAAAAAGACTGTAAGTTAAAGGGATTTATGATATTTACATTCGGAGATAATTAAAAGCAAAGGTGGTTTTTTTATAGCATCCCTTCTTCCTTTGCTGCAGCAAATACAGAACCACATGTTAAAGTGGTGACATGCAAAGGTTGAGGAATGTCCACATGCCTCAGCGTCTGAGTAATTAAGTAGAAGAACACCCGCTCTCAACTTGCATTGGATATATAGTGCGAGCAAGAAATAAACCTTTGGTATGGTGTCACTAAGATTTCTGGATTAATTTTATACTGTAACATACTTTCATATTCCCTAAAAGAAGGGGTGATATTAGTAGCTGTGTTAGTTCATTTGGCATTGCTATAAAGGAATACCTGAGGCTGGGTAATTTATAAAGAAAAGAGGTTTATTTGGCTGTTGGTTCTGCAGGCTGCAGAAGAAACATGGTGCCAGTACCAGCTTCTGGCAGGGCTCCAGCGAGCTTCCAATCAAGGGGGAAGACAAAAGGGGAGCCTGGGAGTCACATGGAGAGAGACAGAGCAAGAGAGAGAAGGGGAAGTGCCAGGCTCTTTTAAACAACCAGTTCTCCTGAACTAATAAAGTGAGAACTCACTCACTGTGCAGGGAGGGCAGGAAGCCATTCATGAGGGATTCGCTCCCATGACCCTAACACCTCCCACTAGGCCCCACATTGAACACTGGGGATCAGATTTCAGCATGAGATTTGGAGGGGCCAAATATCCAAACCATACCACTAGCATGTCTTGGTGGAATGCAAAATTTCAGTGCTATCTTTATTATTGACAGCATTTTTTCAGATTTTTAAATGTTCATTTAAAAAAAGAAAAAAAGGAATGCTGAAGAGTACATATCAGTGTCTGTGTCCTCTTCTAGTTACAGAAGTGACTACACACCAAATGCCAGCCAGATGACAGTTACTTATGTACAGCACAACCCAATAATAATGAAAGGTTACTGTTTTTCAGACACAGTCATGGTGTTGGCTTCTCAGAAATAAGCTGGATCAAATGAATCATTATTTCCAGTAAAGAACACACATTCTCTGTTAAATGCATTTGTGAAATTCAGGAAGAAACAGGTATAAATGGTTAGTAACTGAGTTCAAGAAATGATCAAAAGGACAGAAAAGGGCAATTATCGATACATTAGACATTTTTGAAAGGAAGACCTGGTGTGTCACAGTAGATAGACTTCAGATCTGAGAAAAAGCACTTCAATTTCTAGAAGATAGGTTTCTGAAGAAAATCTGTTTGTAATGATCCCCTTTTAAAAACATTATTGCAATTTGATCATGCAGTTTTACCACTTAACAGATTTTTTTTTCCTTTTTTTTAACGTGTAAGTTAGCAATCTTTTACTTAACTCAGTGATCACCTTCTGAGGGGCTTTGGCTCTCGAGGGTCTTTGTCACACACTCTGTCTCACATTCCCCAGGGCTGACCCTGCAGAGGTCCGCGGAGGGGCTGGGCCTGCCAAGCAGCCTCCGGGCACCACTCTCTTCACCCCCACACCGCCATTCAGCAAGCATGATTGTCCCTGTTTGCAAATTAGAAAACTGGTACCCCAGCTGAAGTGACTCGGGGAATAAAAGCATTCACAATTTCATTTGACAATGTAATGCCATGATTCATAGGCAATTTCATAAAGAGTAGAGTATGGGGGAAAGCAAAGCAATCTGAATTTCAAATAGTAAGAATTGCACTTCAGTTGCAGTTTAACTGGATAACATAAACATTTCCAAACACGTAAATGACCAAATACCCCTCTCCTGGCTGAGTGACCACCGACTGTTTACCAATCTCAGCCTATGCATGATTCACTCCTCTCTCTTCACTGATGAGATTTATTCACACGCTCAGTCTGAGAATTGTCCTCGTTCCTGCTCCTATTACCTGTCTGGTTGTCCAGTGTGTCCAGGGTGTCATTTGTCTGTTAGAGGAAAACTCCACAGGAGAGAGCAGTCACGGGTCTGCTAAGTTTGTCATGGAGCTGGCCCAGGGCCCAAGCAGTTCAGAAGGTCTCTTTTTTGACTGATGGCCCTTGGACACACTGCCTCGGGTCACAATCCCCCAAGGGTGTCTGCCTCAGGGTTGTCCTCCTGAGAACTGCATTATGTGGCTCCGTCCATCTGGGCTTAGTCCGGCCCCTTATCTCTCACGAACAGCCTTGGACCAAGTTTTGGTGACATAAAGTGACACAAACTCTATCTTTACAAACTGTTTGATTCTCATGGGTCTGCTCCATCTAAAGCTGTGTCTTTCTTCTGCCAACACCTGCCTCCTCACACTTTCTTAACATAACACTCGCTTGTATGTCTCTTTCCCACCGGCACAATTTCACCAGGGACCATTGCAAATCGTAGGGGCAGTTTTGGGGAGCAAGCTGCCTAAAATTCCTACTTTGATTTTGTAAAGTAAATAATCATTTTTTCCCTTAACTTGTTTAAAATTAAAAATCATACGTACAACATTGTGTTTAAGAGCATGGAATGATAATGGATGTATTTTTAAAGATTTAATTTTCACAATGCTAAAATTAATAAAGTTCTAATATATTAGCTAAATTGTGATTTCCAGATCCTTAACTCACTTTCAGACCTTAAGCAAGTGATCAAATTAATAAACAAATAATCTTTTAGTACTGGGACATTTTATAAATAAGAAACAGATACAAAACACTAGTTTCTAAACATAATTTCAGTTGAT
The DNA here is from genome assembly GCA_963575035.1 of Avahi laniger. NCBI lineage: Eukaryota > Metazoa > Chordata > Mammalia > Primates > Indriidae > Avahi > Avahi laniger. The sequence continues at coordinate 28,212 of CAUYSK010079539.1, read as the reverse complement.
CCTTATTTCTTAAAATGGCAATAGATTAAGCAATATGAAATGCTTTCTTGATAGCTATTGGTCGGGGATCTCAAAGTTGCTCTTAGGCTCTTGCTATATGGACTTGTCTGTAGGCCCTCTCGTACTTTCTCTGATTCCCTCTGTTTCTGCCTCCAGATCCTCTTTTAAAAGGGTTCAGCTAATTAGGTCAGGCCAACCTGCACTCAGGGGCAGAGGATTATTCAGGTGTGCATGGCAGGGCTCAGGACACATGGAGGCCACTCTGGAAGCTTTAAATCTAGCAATCATCTTTCCTTCACTTGAGAAAGGAGAAGCCCTTGATAGCCTAACCTCTGACAGAGAGCTACCCTGTCCTGTAGAAATCTTCCGGATGTGGATGCTTTTGGATAACCCTGATTTGTGTGTGTTGATATTTCACACTTCAGAAAAGAAAATTAAACCTTGCCAAACAGGCTATGCTCTCACAGAGATAAATTTACCCTTGAAATAAAAGTTTTTCATAAAAAAGTGAATCAATTCAAATGGTTAAATTAATTGCCTTTGTCCAGACCTTCTGACCGACAAAAGATAAAAAAACAAATATTTATACTGATGGAAGGTATGTGACATTGTATTATTTCAAAGAATAATTTGAATTTGAAATTATTTAGAAGCAAAGATTTCCTGACTACTACAGGAGCTCACATGAAATGAACCATAAATTACGACAATCTTGAGAGGCTTTGCTATTACCTAAGGGGATGACCATAACGGTAGAGTTTAGCAAAAGTACTTCATGATATTGGGGGCCCACGATAGCAGCAAAAAATGTGGGCCCGCCATTGACCCAACATCAGCAGGGTTGTTTGAAGAAGTGTTACTGAGGGGGTTCCAGAGCATGGCCCTTTGCCAGCGGCACAAGCCTGGTGAGAGTGGTAACTCAAGATGGGGACAAAAATGACATCCTTAAGGCCATTTGGATCACTTGCAAATGGACTATGATGATATTCTGGTTATTGCTATTTATTCTTTGAGTAGATTGAGGGTTTAGTGCTGAAAAACTATGGCCATAATTCCAAACATTAAAAAAATATTTTCTTTTATTTTCGTGAATTAGTGAATCCCAAATTCTCTCTCCACTAGCAGGGGCACACATTTCACTGGTACTCGATCAAAGAACCAAAAATCTTTACTGTTTACTCATAATGTATACTCTTCTTACTATCCACAAACCTCAGTAAAACAAACTAAAATAACAGCAAAAAAAGAAATCAGAGAAGAACTAAGTGACCAACCTTCCTAAGCTCAAAAATTTCTCAAATTTAGAAAGTGGCGCAGAATAAGCCACTGTGGCATAGAAATCATCTTGAGCTCAAGCCATTTGAGTTCACGAGTTTCCTCATCTACGTAAAAGCAGAACCTCCCGAAAGAACCCCAAAGAACTAGATTGTCATAACTCCTCTCCCTGGGAGCAAGCAGGAGAGATTCTTTTCAGAGAGGAAAATGAGAAGCAGTCACTGCACCTAAACAGACATTGTCACAGTCTATTCTCCGAAGTGCCAATTTGTGTTTTCTAGAAGTTATTTGATTTCCTGGTGAGTGCCCTTCTCCCCCTCACCTTCACCTATTAAGATGACACATAAGCCCCAAATTCTAGCCAACCCTTCCTTCAAATTTCTCTTTGAGCTCCCAGGTATTTTGTGATTTAAATCTTTTTTCTTGGTAATATATCTTTTGTCAGTTTAATTTGCAGGCCCCAAAAACTGCACTTAAGAGAGCAGAGGAAACATTTTTCCTCCCTGCTACTTCCAAAGCCCCAAACCCTAGATATTAGCTCACAACAAGCTTGGAAGTCACATGACACTCCAGTTGTATTAATATTACCACCAGGTACAAGCTGAATACTTTTACAATCAGCACAGTCTGGTGATTCGTAAGAACCTTCAGTCTAGGGTCTGCTGATGCAATATTGGTCAAGAGACATTGGTGTTGGTCTTTGAAGTTGAGGAATACGAATCCGAGGACCAACTGGAGATTTATTCTGTGTCATTTGCTACTAGTACAGGATGAAGCCTTTTCTATTAAGCTCAAGATCAGAGCTTCCCTGATGCCTTTTTCAGAAAAACAAACTTCAGATTTCAGTTTATGCAGATAGAGATGAATTTTGTGGGTGTTCTGGAAATTCAGCTTGCACCAACACTACATTTTTATCACTTATTTTACCTTTATAATGATTTCGGAAATCAGGTAGTGTGAGTTTCCAATTTTGTTTTTTCCAAAATTGTTCTGGCTATTGTAGTCACTTTTGACTTTCCATATAGATTTTAGAAGCAGCTGATTGCTATCTGTACGAAAGGTGATTAGATGTTGATTGACATATAAGGTTTCTTTGATCCTATAGAACAAATATGGGGGAGGAATTGGTGTCTTAAAAATATTGGGTATCTATGAACATTGTATATTTATCTGCCTGTTTGTCATCTTTGATTTCTTTCATCCCTGTTTTGAAAATTTTAGTATACAGACACTGCACATATTTGGTTACATTTACAACTAAATATTTTTGGTGCTATAGTAATGACATTATTTCTTTAATTTCAAATTATGAAGTTCATAGATAGTATATAAAAATATAATTTATTTATAGGCTGTTTTTTCATTCTATAACACTCATTAGACATATACGCTTTTCTGTATGAGTCCTATGAAACAGTCTCTCATGGAGACATCTATGGTTCTCCATGGTATGAGGTCTGCCTGGCTGCAAGGAATAATGAAGACACCTTGTGCAATGACACAGGTTTCCTGATTATCTTTGACTGGAGACCACTGACAATGGATGAAGCACACAGATAAATGTATTTTTACTGCAACAATTGTTTTGAAAAATTTTTATTGAAATTAATAATATTTTTATATTCTGAGTATGTCATGTTAATCATTATGCCTCTAAGTAAGAAAATAATAGAAATATTAATAGTCACTTGATAATTTTTAGTGAAATCTCTTTGGTATTGTCCAGAAACTGAGAAAGTGAATAACACTAAATTTAGGCCACTTATATTTTTATAAGACAGTTAGTTTCCATTCCTTTATTTTCAAAAAAATTAAATGAGAATTAGTTAAATTGACATCTAATAGGTAAAAATAAATTTTGATAATATTTAACAATGATTTATTAAAGAAGAGTTCAAATAATTGAATATTATTGCCATAAAAATATTTCCTTTGTTCTCATCTGTTTATATATATGTGAACAAGTTCTAAATTAGTATAAGCTAATGGAATGAAAAATACCTTCATTCATCTCACTGATTTTTACTATTTAAAAACTATTTTTGAATATATTTACATTGTTTGATCAATTGTAAGCCAATAATAATTAAAAATACAACTCAACCCAGAGGATTTGTTTATTATTTAGAGCCCAATTGTTTCTAAAAATTGAAATTTCTAGTCATAGTTTCCTAGATAAAAGAATAATAACTTAAAGTATTAAAAAACTTTCAAGACCAAAACATATTACACTAAAATATGGTTTTATGGTAGATATGGAATTAAAAAGTTACTTTAAGAACAAAAATGAAGAATTTAAAATGTTGGCTTATAAAAATAGCTTGTTCAAATAATTTTTTGATGGATGAGGTGTGAGTGGTCACATATTATAGTATTTAAATTCCATTTGTTATATTTAAAAATGCATATGATGATTTTAATTTTAATTTGGCATTTGGAACATACCAGACATTATATTTTTGCAAGTTTTTAAAGGTATAATGATTTTCTATGAAAAGGTTTAGATTCCTAAAAAAAGTGAAAGGGGTATGTAGTCTTTTCAAAATTATTTTAGGATACAGAGAACAAAATTTATACACTACAAGACTAGATGCCCTCTGGCAAGTTAGCTCTCCCTGCCTTAGATCTGGTCTGTAGCATATTACATGTGACTAATTCGACTCTTTCTGGGGAGAAAAACTTTTCCTCTCTGCTCTTATGTTCAGTATTTGGGGACTGCAAATTAAATTGACAAAAGACTAATTAACAAGAGAAAAAACACTAGATTTAATTGTGGATATGTGAATGAGAGTTCACAGAGGAATGTGACTCAAGGCAGTGACTAGCATTGAGGGCATATAACATTTTAGTAGGGCATGGGGAGGGGCAGAGGCACACTTCTGGGGGAAAAATGGCTTTTAAGAAACACAAATGGGCCTTTAGGAGACGAGATGGGAAATGTGAGAGTTTTATGACATGTTCTGTTTAGGTAACATCTTATCCAGATGCTGACTTGTGCTGACTTCTCTTCAGTGCTAAGAGTCAATCTTCCCTTATTATGAAACCCCCGGAGAGGGGATTTATGACACATGAATTCTTTTTGGAAGCTTTGCTTTTAGGAAGATAAGGAGAATTTGGAAAAGCCTCTTCCTGTAGATATTCATTCTCAAATACCTTCAGCTCAAAATAATTCTTATGCCAGTGTGGCATAGTCTCGACCTCTTTATTCTTAACAGTTTTTCATTTCTTACATTCAGTATGTCTGCTTGTCGTTAGCATTTGTCTATGATAATTGTTCTCTAAACCATCTGTGCACCAGAATCTTCTGCAGAATTGGATACAGATCCCCAAATCCATACCAGCAGTAATTAAAGAAATATTCAGGGAGAGAAATTACAAGTGAGAGAGTGATTACCAGGAAAATATAATTTTTGATAGTTCCCTTGATGAGGTTAGGAGGTCTAGTGGTAGGGAACTGGTCTAGACAGTCAACTTACATAAGCAACAATCCCATATAATGCAAAAATTTTCTATTCAAATACTTGCAATTGGCTGTAGTAGCCTGTTTACAGTGGTTATACTGTATAACTCACAGATGTGGGTGTTGAAACAGAGACTCAGTGGACATATGCTACAGCCATTTTCTCTTCAAACAATCATATTGGATTAGATTTGATTGAATTAATAATTTACAGTCATAGGTAAATAAAAATAAAAGTGTGCTCAGAAATAAATCTCATGAAATCATGTTTACCATAGATAGAAAAATTGTGGCAAAAGAGAAATTGATTCCAATGCCAGAAGCTAGAAAACATGTCCTTTTCAAATGCTTTTGATCTCTGGTTATTTTGACTTGCTTCATTTGTCCAGCTCAGGGGCAGATGTAGAGATGAAAATCATCAGGAATGGAAGAGAGCCACTCATGTTTGGTACTTCTAAGTGTTGATTTCCTTTGCGTTGCTTCTCAAGCAAAGCTTTCGAGGGGAGGGAAGAGTCTCACTCTGTCATCCAGGCTAGAGTACAGTGGGATGATCATAGCCCACTGCAGCCTTGAACTCCTGGGCTCAAATGATCCTCCTCCCTTAGCCTCCTGAGTAGCTAGGACTACAGGCATGTGTCACTGTGCTTGGCTAATAGTTTTGTTGTTGATGATGAGACTGGGTCTCATGATGTTGCCCAGCCTAGTGTTGAATCATGGCCTCAAATGATCTTCCCACCTTGACCTGCAAACAATGCTGGGATTACATGTATGAGCCACCATATCGAGCTGCAAAGCTCTTCTTAAAGGATGGATTATATCTGTTCACTGTTCCCTTCTTTAGTGTAGATGCTCTTTGACCTGGGGAAAAATTACTCCTTTTTACATTAGAGCTTGAGCTATTATAAACCTAATAGATGCTAGAATCTGTAGTGACTGTGAAGAAAATCAGTTCCCAGTATCACTAAGGTGATCTCTCTCTTACCTTATCACAATTAAGATGTTGTCAATAGTATGAACTCCTGCTTAGTGATTGCACATGGACAAGCCATGGGCTATCCCAAGATTTAATCAGGTATCACGTAGCCCTGAGAAGAATGATACATTCCATTATGTCCAAACATCTTTCGACATAGGATAAAAGACATTTCTACTTCCTAAGAGCCAAAGAAAAGTCAAGTTCAACCAATGATAACCTCAGCAGTAGTAATAGTTGCACTCTTCTGCAGGTAGCCAACTGGAAGCTGTAGCTATGTGCCGCCTCCTTAGTCACTGGCATAGCAACATAAATAGGATTGAATGTGTCCCATCAGAGTTTCATAAAGTAGTCTAGTCACGATTCTTTGCTATTAACTAAACTCAATTAACTGGACTTTTGCTATTTTTTAAGTGGGTACTCCCCTTTTGACAATGAAAGTATTTAAGAATCAAAATCAATTGAGATCTTTTTGGTTCAGAAATAATTGGTTCATATTTGACATTTTATGTGATTTAATGTGATGTTTAAAAAATTATGCACCCTAATATCCACAATTTTAAAATGTGTTGACTACTTAGTTTAGATATGTATATTTTAAGTTAAAAAGTTAATATGCTATGTATATTATTGAATTATCTAAGTAAACTTTAAGTATAAAATATGTTTAAGTAGATATAAAATATAAACCATATAGAGCACAAAGCTATAAATTAAATGTATTAAAGTTAGAAAATTTAAGCTCTTGAGAAGAAATTGTTTTTTAACAACAAAATTAAAATACTAAAGCTGGAAATTAAATATATCATTATGTATAAATGAATTTTAAAGGTAACTTTTTGAAAAAATTTTGTAAATGAGACCAAATATTATTCAAATGCTCATTTGAAATAATTGCAAAAATGTACAAAATACATAATATATTGTAAGTTGAATGTTAAAGCTTAATAAAGATCTAGATTTCTGTGCCTTTAGTAACTGGAGTTCTAATTGTTAAAAAGAAAAGTAAAGGTCTAATTAGACTTCTCTGTACAAAAATAATTCTCAAGGACACTGAGATCGCACATCAACATATGTAAGAGACTTATTGATCCAAAATGAGGTATTTCTCCCTCCCAGAATTTTGGAACAAGATCAGAAATTTTCATCTAAAAATGGTCTAATTAATTAGAAGCAACAATGTCCTGGCAAAGATATTTACAAAGTTGTCACAATGGGTATGTGCAGTAAACATTATGTTGAGCACTTAGTTAAGAGCATACATTTATTTATGAGCTCAAAGTTTCACAAAAACTCTGTAGGGGTGGATATGATAAGGGTAGACATTACTATTCTTCATATATTATATATGGCAAAGCAAACTTAATAAGGTTAAATAAGTTTCCCAAAGACACGGTATCGGGGGTTCGCGACATCCCCAATAAAGATAGGATAGGGTCTCCTGGCAGACTGTGTTGCAAGAGATGAATGAAACAAAGACACAGAAACAGAAATAATATTTAAGAAAGCAGGGAAACCAGGGGACCACCAGCACTCTGGTGCCAAGGTGGTGCTGATTGAAACCCAGCACTTGCCTTTTATTCTCTTTGCCATGCTACAAAATACAATGCTCTCATGTGAAAAAATCATGGGATACAATGATCAAAGGTTTTGGGGCTCCCCCCCAAATCACAAGGTGTCCTATCTAATTTTCTTCTCCTTTGTAGAAGTGAAAAACACATAATTCTTCAGTAGGTACAATCCTTTTGGTCAAGGTAAACTAACTAATTTTATCCCAAGCTCAAGCTGCATACATGGATATCAATCTCTAACTTCAGTATCTGTGACCCATTTGATCAAGTAACAAAGAAACTACATGCTTTCCACTGGGAGACTGGTTTTACATTAAGTGAGGCATTTGGTGAGACAAAGGGAGAGAAGGAACTTGGCCCACTGTTCAAACAATGGAAGCCTTGAGACCCTTCTCCTGAGATGACATATGGCAATCTACCTCTACAACCATGAGAAGTTTTAATGTCAGGCTGCCTGCAGCTTTTCATGAATGAGACCCCTTAGGCTCTGATGCTGGAGGATGCTTTGCTGTACTCCCAGATCACTGATATATGTTCCTCAACTAGGCAGTTAACATCTTCCCTTATTTCAGGCTTCTACTCAGGCAATTTCTTCACCTCCTCTCCTCTCACAGCCTCAAACATAGCATCCCTAAGTCCCAGTGGTCTTAATTCCATCAACACAGCTAATGGGAAGTAGATCCAGCTCACAAACTCTGATCCGGTTCTGCTAATGATGAGTGTACTCACATCGCATCATTCTATCACAGACATAGAATGAAGGTTTCTCTCACTGTTATCAAAAGGACAAGATGCTTTCTTTACCTAGACATATGACCAGAGCATCCCTTGTGGTACCCCAAGCTAGTGCTCTAGTGCTGAATGACAGCAAGTAAACAGACATGCTGGGCATGGCCAAGGTGTACTCACAGGTGAGCTTCATGTTGACTTATTCTGGGTTCCTGATTTAAAATCTCCAGCTCTTCTCTACTTAGGGATCATAAGGTACCCTAAGACACCAAGGCCAGCAGAGAGAGCATCTCTTAACCTTAACCTCATGAGTGTAGTCTAAGGACAAATACCCATGTGCCTCTGGGAGAAGCTTTGAGGACAAGACTGGACACCCACAGTAGCACACAAAAAACTCCCAGTGGGCCTGATGGTTATTAGGTGAGTCCTTGAGTCAGTCATGGTATGGAGCTTGGAGGCCTGAGGCCCAGAAAAGACAAAGTGATGTATCAGACCAGGAGGTACCATGGGAAATGTCAGGGACAGTGCTGCTGTCTGCGGTAGGAGTTTCAGAAAGAACACCTTCTTGGTGAATAAGATCTACTGCAAGAGTGAGAAAGCGAGACAGTAAAGTTCCCAATCTCTCCCCACCTCATCCACAAGTCAAAGCCCCCATGATTCCCTGGAATTTCAATAAAAAGGCTTAGTGTCTTCTTATACCAGAAATTTTCCACATATTCCTTTGGACTGTAACTTTCCCTGTGAAACAGAACCAAGAACAGGATACAGAAAGATAAGTGAGGTGGGTATTTCTTTGTGAGACATGCAGACTTCTCAAGTCCTTGCACATAAGTGGGTGGAGCTTAACCAAAGAAAAGTCAAGGAAAGGCAAAAGTGCTTGAAGAGATGCATTTGAAATCGGATGGTCAGGAAATATGGCAGAACTGGAGGCCAGATATTTTAAAGGGCAATGAAAGTTAGGGTCCTTCTAACAGGATACCTTTCCTTGGCACTGGGTGCTGATACTTATTTCTTTATTCATTCATTCATTCTTTTATTCATTTATAGAATTTCATTTGGGCCCTTTTCCAGGTACAGGGTAGTTAAATAGTGATTGGCATTATTCTTGCCCTTCAGGAAGAGTGATAACTGATCTCTCAGCAGTATTAGAAAATCTGCGTAATCTCCATGTACTGGGCCTCTAAATTACTCACCAAGACACAGTACACTACACTATTTCTCTTAACAGCAATGAAGCAAAGTATAGCACGCTGTGTGCAGAGGGCTTAAATGCCTTTTCTGCAGAAGAAACTTAGGGTATTCTAGCTGGAGTCGGTGAGTACTGGCACATGGCATCCATTCCATCTTTGCATTTTTTCAGAGATTCAGTGATGCCTTCCCCAAAGAATGGAATAGAAATTCCATGTCATCTGTTATCTCAGAGGGCGTGGCCTTGAGTCAGGCTCACCAGAATAATAAATATCTCATCCCTTTTTCACAGTGATCAAAGCAAGTGCCTGAGTCTGACAGATTTCTCCATTCTTGGGTGGGACAATTCCCTATGCCTCCCCACCAGCCAAGCTGCAGAAAGTGAGCCAAAAGCCGTGAGAATTTCATAATGCGTCAGATAAATTTAGAGGTTGGAGGAGTTATGTTCAAATGTGTCATTATATGCAAGGGGGCCTGAAATGGAACTCTGAGGCCAGAGTGACAAGAATTTATAGTGTGAAGCATGAATTCATAGGTCAAAATGAGATTCTAGCATGATCATCACTAGCATTGGCAAACTTTTGTCAGGGAGTTGGAAATAGATTCCTTGTGTTCCCAGGGATATATTGTATGCAGGGCCAGATAAATTAAGGGTCTCGGGAGAAAAGGTGTGTGGTTTTCTTGAGGGAATGTTCTGGAGTCTTTTGTCTTAGTTTCACTGTGCAGACACCAGTAAGGTTTGTATGGGAAGAAAGGTGCTGGCCCAAGCTTCTCAGAAAGAAGGAATATAGAAGCTGATTTTTCTGTGGGTCACAGTTACTGCCTTTGGAATTGCCCATTTATTCTTCCAAACATTCCCCGAGGTGGCCGTATCAGCAGCCTCTTCCCCTAAGTACCCCACTGGAAGGGCATCCTCTGCAGAATTCCACTGGGCAAGGCTCTGCCAGGAGCCCACTGGAAGACTGGGAAGGATGTGAGTGGATCTGTTGCATGAGTTCTTGAACATCAGGGACTTTGACTCATTCTGTCCTATACCCTGTTTGGCAGAGCACCTACCACAGAGTATTTGAGCAATAAATGAGCACTCAAGCCTTTGAGAAACAGATTTGTTCTTCTAGCCACCTCCCTCTAGCGAGGAAGAGATAAACATGGCTTCCATTTCAAGCCATGACTTCATGTAATGTCTTCACTCTTTCAAGCAATATCTTCACTCTTTTCTCTAGATTTATCTACATGCTATTAACGCATCTCTAGATCAAAAATTAGTCACTGAGGACATGTGGGCACAGAGTCTATGATTACAAATATAACACTGTTTTACTTTTCCTATTTCCATGCCACCTTTTCCTTATTACCAGTCCCGTTAGGAATAGGATTCTTTGTGTATGTTCTCAAAAGTCATTCTGGGAGGGAGGAATCTCAAGCAGATAGTGGGAGAATGCCAGCCTTTGTGTATGTGCAATAATGAAGGGTGGTATAATCCTAGACACAGCAAATGGAGCAAGGATGCTGTGCCCACAGTGCTGAGTGAGCGCTAGAGGAGACTGGCCCTCTGGTATCATCCCCTTCTCACATCGGGGGAGGGTGTGGTGCATAGGCTGACAGCTGCATAGGACCAGGGTACCCACACAAGAGATGGTACATGCGTTACTGAAGCCAGATGCCATGTCAGGTCCTATATCCATTTATACATAAAATAAATGACATCTGACTAGATTTATATTTTTGCTAATGGAAATGGTATGAAAATGACATTTCAAAGATCAACATTTTCCTATGTAAAATATACTAATGCAAAGTTAGTGAGCTTTAATTATTAGTTTATTCTTTTTTTTTCCTTCCATAAATACCTATCTTTGCCCTTTAGAGATGCAGTGGTTTTCAGTTATGCAGAAGGGCAGACCACTTTCTTCCCGATGCCACCGTCATGAGAGCTAAGCTCCGCTCTATTTGCATAATGCCTACTCAGGTTTTAGTGTTTCTTGTTGAAAATGGTTATCTTTGCCTGCCCCTAAAATTTTATTAAAAAGAAGTTGCTCTCATATACATTATTTTGACATTTTCAGATTTATCATGTCTGTATATTAGTCTCAAAAACTCTTGCCCTTTAGAAGACACTGTATTTTAAAGCAAAAGGAAACTAGGGCAGTGAATCTTAGTGAATCTTTTCTAATCACGCTTAGAGAGATGATTTTAATGTAATGCCTTTTGACATATCAGAGTAATATTCAGGTTTTCCTTCGGGAAAAATAACGAAAATGTTTTTGATGAAGGGAAAAATGATCTTACTTATAAAAGCATTTATTTTGAAACTTAAAACATTTTTATTGCTTTCACGTCCAGAAAATCTCTCTTAAAAGTTAAAAGGGACACCCAAGGTCATTTAGAGTGTTTTACTACTGAAGTAGAATTCTCCTTTATAACACCCACTAAAGACTACCAACAACTCTTCATTTTTACACTGCAAAGAAGGAGTTCAAAAGTTAGAAACCAGCACAGTCTACTCCTGGATTACGCTTATTATTTGAAATATTTTATTTATGTTAGAACCAAATCATTTGTTTGAAACTTTCACCACTAATTCTAATTCTACTGCAGAATGCGCTCTCTTTTCTTTATTTCCAAACATGTTCTTTGTACATTTGAAGATGAGAGTCATAAAGTTTCTAAAATTATCTTTCTTGTGATACATATTTTAAATATGTTGTTTCTCTCAACATTTATTTAGTGGCTATATTTCAGGGTCCCAAGCTGGTTTCTAGAGACATAGAGGTAAAGGGAAAATAGTCTTTGAACTCAAAGTCCATTGGGAAAGATGCTCAGAGTGCTGCAATATAGAATGATAGCTCTGTGTGTGCAGCTGTGACTCAAAGTGGCTTTACCTCCAGAATTGATCCTTTGCATGAAAATATGATTTTCTCAAAGTGAACCGTCAAGTATGTTTTTTTCAAAGAAGTTGAAGAGATTTTTTTAAATCAAAATTGTTAAATTTGTAAACAAGTTTATCCCAGTACTGACAAGCACATCACTCTTGATAAACATGTGTTGTCTGTATATATGACTACCTCACCCAAAGAGATAAACACACTCTGTACCCCAAAAATTGTAAATATGTTTTGTAAAGTACTGAACAATGAAAAATGTTCTGATAAAGAATGATATATGTTGTGAACAATTTATATGACCAGTGATATAATGGCTGATATAACTCAGAATGTGGCTGAGAAACTGTGAAACAATAGAATAGAATGTGAAAAATTCTGAGTAGCTTATATATCTAGCCCTCCAAACCAATACAAGCATCAATGCCCTGCCCCTCTCCTGAGTGCATAGTTAGTCTGCAGACGTCAAACATCTATCATACATTTACCGTATGACAGTGAGCGCTCTGTTGTGTGCAACACTGTGACTGCCAGTGCTGGCTGGGAGCAAATGGCAGGCAAGGCAGTGAGAATCCAGACGTCCTAGGAAAGCACCTGCCTTCCACACGCTTTCCTTTCTTGTTTGCAGTTGCTGCTTAGCTAGTTGAAGGAAATCATTAGGATTTGTCCAAGCAAGGGGTGTTTGTATGCAATTTCTCTTCATAGTGTATGCTCATGGCTTCTCAAGCACAGGCCTTTATTAGCTCTTGAGGTGTGGCTCTACAAAGGAACAGAATAAAAAGCAATTTTCAATTTGTTGGCATCTAATAACAGCCTCAAAATACAAAAAGCATAAAAGATCAGAACTACTATGAGACATTTAAAAATCATAGCAATATATTTGAATTCCACTCTTAGCAATTGATAGTACAAGAAGGAAAAGTCATTAAGATTTTAGAAAAATTTAAGAACATGATTGATATACACATATTCCTACAATGGAAATTTATACTGTAATAATAAAGAATGAAATATACCTATGCAATATCCATGTATATGATATACATGGAGCCAAACATTTTTGCTCGAAGTGCGTTAAAAGAGAAATAAATTAAACAAAAAACATTGAGCATTTTTTGCTTATATAATGTTCAAAACCAGGCAACTATAATGAATAATATTTAAGATGTATATAGAGGTAATGTTATTTTAAAGATAAGGAAATTATTTTTACCATAAAGGAAAATGATTAGCACAAATTTGAGAGGAAGTAGTGACTGAACGAAGCATGTAGATGTTTCGGTTATCTTGCAAAGCCATGTAAATTTATCAAAGTGGTAGTTAGATTCATGTTTACTTTATAATTAGTGTTAAGCTACACATCTGGGTTTATGCACTCTTCTATTTGTTTGATATGTGCTATAACAAATATACCAAAGGAAATGAGTAAAACAAAAAATACAAGATATTTGATGTGGGTGTTATGACAACATTATTTAGTCATATGAGGCTATAAGAGAGGTACACATTTGATTACTGCCTTTTGCACATGTTAAATTTGACGTACCTGAACAATTTAAATTTACATTTCTTCACTATTTAATATTCCCATATACTACATCTCAAGTATTTTTTTTTGAACAGTAGGGTTTATCCATTTAAGTATATTTTGTTAGGTGTATATGCTTTTAAAAATATTTTCTGTTTTAAAATTTAAAATGTATATAAATGTAGACATTTTATATATTTAAAATATATTTTATGTTATATTTCTTATAATAGATTAAAGCGTTACAAGTGTTTTCTGTTATGTGGATAAGTTATATAATGCCGAAGTCAGGGCTTTTAGTGTTTCTGTCATCAGAACAGTGTACATTGTATCCAACAGTTAGACTTTTATCTCTCACTGCCCTTCCACCCTCCCTCTTTCGTAGCTTCCAATATCCATTCTACCACTTTAGGACCATGAATACTCATTGTTTAGCTCCCACTTAAAAGTGAGAACATGTGGGGTTTGTTTTGTCATTTCTGACATACTTCACTTAGGATAATGGTCTCCAGTTTCATCCAAGTTTCTGCAAAAGACATTATTTCATTCCTTTTAATGGTTGAATAGTACTCCATGTTATATATTAACATATACCATATTTTCTTTATCCATTCATCCATTGGTGGGCATTTTGGTTGATTCCATTTGTTTGCTATTGTGCATTGTGCTACAATAAACACCTGGGTGCAGGTTTCTTGTACTATGATTTCATTTCCTTTGGGTAGATACTCGGTAGTGGGATCACTGGATCAAAGAGTAAATCTACTTCAAGTTCTATAATGAATTTCCCTACAGAAGAATCTCCATACAGAAGAATCTCCATAGAGGTTGTACTAATTTACAGTCCTACCAAAAGTGTATTAGCGTTCCCTTTTCACCCCATCAAAGCCAACATCTATTGTTTTCATTTTGTAATAATGACCATCAAAATTGGGGTAAGGTGGTATCTCATTGTGATTTTAATTTGCATTTCCCTGATGATTTGTGATGATGTTTTTTCATATATTTGTTGGTCATTTGTGTATCTTCTTTTGAAAAAAATCTATTTGTGTCTTTTGCCCACTTTTTGATGGAGTTATTTTTTTCTTGCTGATTTGTTTGAGTTCTTTGTAGATTCAGGACATTAATCTTTCGTTGGATGCAGAGTTTGTGAATATTTTCTTCTATTTTGTAGGCTGTCTATGTACTTTGTTGATTATTTATTTTGTGTAGAAACTTTTTTATTTAATTGAGTCCCATTTATTTATTAGTATTTTTGTGGCTGCTGTATTTACCTTTGGTGTTTTAGTCATAAATTATTTGCCTAGGCCAATGTCCGGAAGAGTTTTTCCTATATTTTTTTTCTAGAATTTTTATGGTTTTAGATCTTATATTTAAGTGTTTAATCTATCTTGAGTTAATTTTTTTATATGGTGAGAAATAACAATCCTGTTTCACTCTTCTTCATGTGGCTACCAAATTTTCTCAACACCATTTATTGAATAGTGCATCCTTTCCCCAGTGTATGTTGTTGTTTGCTTTGTCAAAAATCAATTAGTTCTAGCTACATGGCTTTATTTATGGATTCTCTATTCTGTTCCACTGGTGTATGTGTCTCTCTTTATACCAGTATCATGCTGTTTTGGTTACTATATCCTTGTAGTATAATTTGAAGTCAAGTAATATGATTCCTCCAGCTTTATTCTTTTGGCTTAGGATTGCTTTGGTTGTTCAGACCATTTTCTGATTCCATATGAAATTTAGGATTTTTTTTGTATTTATGTGAAAAATTTCATTGGTATTTTATGGGAATTGTATTGAACCTGTAAATGACTTTGGGCAGTATAGACATTGTAACAATATTGATTCTTTCAATCCATGGGCATGGGATGTTTATTCATTTGTTTGTGTCATCTCTGATTTCTTTCATAAGTGTTTTGTATTTCTCCTTTTACAGATATTTCACTACATTGGTTAAGAATATTCTAAGTATTTTATTTTCTTTGTAGCTATTGTAAATTGTATTGAGTTCTTGATTTGATTTTCATCTTGACTGCTATTAGTGTGCAGAAATGGTACTGATTTGAATACAATAATTTAGTGACCTGAGACTTTACTGAATTTATTTATCAATTATAGAAGTCTTTTGGAGGAATCTTTAGGGTTTTCTAGATATAAGAAAATGGTGTCAGCAAACAGGGATAGTTTGACCTCCTCTTTCCCAGTTTGGTTACCTGATTTCTTTTTCTATTTTTTTTTTTCTCTTTCCTGATTGCTCTGGTTAGGACTTCCAGTACTATGTTGTATAGAAGTGGTCAGAGTGTCCATCCACTTGAATGAAAACATTCCATATCTTGGGGGAATGTTTTCAACTTTTTCAGTATCGTCTTGGCTGTGGGTTTTTCATATATGGCTTTTATTATTTTGAGGCACACCCCTTCTTGTTTGCTCTTCTGCCTAGTTTGCTGAGTGTTTTTATTATAAAGCGGTGTTGGATTTTATCAAATGCTTTTCCTGCACCCATTGAGGTAATCACATGGTTTTTGTTTTTAATTATGTTTATGTGGTGAATCACATTTATTGATTATATTGAATCATGCTTGCATACTTGGTATGAAACTCACTAGATCATTATGTGATGCTGGATTTGGTTTGCTAGTATTTTGTTGACAATTTTTGCATTTATGTTCATGAGGGATATCAGTCTGTAGTTTTCTTTTGTTGTTGTGTCCTTTCCTGGCTTTGGTATCAGGCTGTCACTATCTTCACAGAATGAGTTAGGGAGGATGCCTTCTTTCTCAATGTTATGGAACAGTTTCACTAGGATGGGTGTCAGTTCTTCTTTGTAGGTCTGATAGAATTCAGCTGTGAATTCATCTGGCCTTGGCTTATTTTGTTGTTGATGTTGGGAGATATTTTATTATTGTTTCAATCTCATTCCCTCCTTTTTTTGGTCTGTTCAGGTTTTCTATTTCTTCTTGATTCAAGCTTCGGAGGTTGTGTAATTTCAAAAATTTATCCATTTCCTCCAGGTTTTCTAGTTAACATGTATAGAGGTTTTCATAGTAGTCTTCAGGTGATATTTTATATTTCTGTAGTATCAGCTGCAATGTCTTCTTTTTCATTTCTGATTGGGCTTATTTGGATTCTTTCTCTTCTATTCCTGGTTAATTTAGTTAGTGATCTATCAATTTGGTTTACCTTTTCAATGAATCAACTTTATTTCATTGATCCTTTTTGTTGTTTGTTTTGTTTCAATTTCATTTAGTTCTGCTCTGATATTGGTTATATTTGTTATTTCCTTTCTTCTGCTGCCTTTGGAGTTAGCTTGTTCTTTTTCTGGTTCTTTGAGATGTGACATTAGGTTATTAATTTGTGATCTTTCCATCTTTTTGATGTAGGTATTCAGTGCTATGAACTTCTCTCTTAGCACTGCTTTTCTGTATCCCAGAGATTTTGGTAGTATGTGTCACTTTTGTTGTTCAATTCAAAAAATCCTTTAATTTCCTCCTTGATTTCCTCATTGAAACAAGGATTGTTCAGCAGCAGATTGTTTTATTTCCATGTGTTTGTATAATTTTGAGAGTTGCTCTTGTAATTGATTTCTAGTTTATTCCACTGGGGTCTGGGGAGACACATGGTGTGATTTTGAATTTTTCAAATTTAAAATACTTGTTTTGAGTTCTAATATATGTTCTATTTTGGAGAGTGTTCCATGTGCTGATGAGAAGAATGTGTGTTTTACAGTTTTTGAGTAGAATGTTCTATAAATGTCTGTTAGGTCCATTTGTTCTAGAGTCCCATTTAAGTTCAGTGTTTCTTTGTTGATTTTCTGCCTCAATTATCTGTCCAATTCTGTCAGTTGAGGGTGGAAGCCCCTGGCTATTATGATGTCGCTGCTTATTTCTTTCCTTAAGTCTAGTAGCATTCATTTTATGAATTTGGGAGCACCTGTGTTTGGTGCATTTATATTTAGGATTGTTATATCTTCTTGTTGAGTCGATTCCATTATTGTTATATACTGAGCTTATTTGTCTTTTTTAATTGTTGTTGTTTTAAAGTCTATTTTATCAGATTTAAGAATAGCTACTCCTGCTCACTTTTGGTTTCCATTTGTGTGGAATATTTCTTTCCATCCCTTTACCTTGACTCTATAAGAGTCTTTATGAGTTAAATGGGTTTCTTAAAGATGGCATACATTTGGGTTATGTTTTTGTATTCATTCCAGAAAACTGTATCTTTTATGTGTGGAGTTTAAACCATTTACATTCAATGTTAATAGTTAATAATGATATATGACATATTGTGCCAGTCATCATGTTGATTGCTATCTAGTTGCTTTTTTTTTTTTCTTTGTGTTAATGTTTTTAAGAGCTATGAGCTTTCACTTTTGGTTGTTTTTATACTGGTGGATATAGATTGTTCTGTTTTAAGAATTTCTTGTAAGGCATGCCAGTGGTGAAAAATTCCCTTAGTGTTTGCTTATCTGGGAAAGACTTTCTTTCTCTGTTGTTTATGAAGCTTAGTTTTGCAGGGTACAAAATTCATGGCTGATTGTTATTCTGTTTAAGAAGGCTAAGAGCAGGACTCCATTCCCTTCTAGCCTGTAAACTTCCTCTGAGAAGTCTGCAGTTAGACTGAAGGATTTTCCCTTGTAAGTTACTTGATGCTTTCATCTCACAGTTTTTAGTATTTTCTCCTTCACTTTGACTTAGGCCAGTCTTACGACTTTGTGTCTTGGAGGTGTCCTATTTGGAATGAATCTTCCAGGAGTCTGATGACCTTCTTGTGTCTGAATGTCTACATCTCTAGTAAGATCAGGGAAGTTTTCCTTGATTATTCCCTCAAGTTGATTTTTCATGTCTTTCGCTTTTTCTTCTTTTCCCCCAGGGACACCTATAATTCTTATGTTCAGTCATCTTACATAGTCCCGTAATTCTCAAAGATATTGATAATTCCTCTTGATTATTTTTTCTTTACTTTTGATTAACTGGGTTAATTTTAAAGCCTTGGCTTCAAACTCTGAAATTCTTTCTTCTGCTAGGTCTATCTGTTGTTGAAACTCTCCACTATATTTTGAAGTTCCTTAAAGGACTCTTTCATTTCCATAAGTTCTGCTATGATTTTTCTTAAAATATCTATCTCTTTCATGAATTTTTCTCTTGTGTCCTGAATTACTGTTATTCTTGGGCTTCTTTGTGTTGGTTTTCAGCTTTGTGATCAATCCCGTTGAGTTTGCTTGAAATCAATATTCTGAATTCCATACCTGACATTTTAGAAGTTTCATTTGGTTGAAGTTCATTGCTGTGGATTTAGTGTCATCTTTAGGGGGTGTTGAAGGAGTTTGTTTTTTCATGTCGCCATTATTCTTATGCTTGTTCCTTCTCATTTGGAATCTCTTCTCTCAGCTCAAAACTAATACCTTTGTGGCACAACTGTTCTCTTCTGCTGGCAACTCTGTTGCTCAGTGAAGAGAGGGAGAGTTCCCTGGATGTATAGTTGAGCCCTGCTTCAGAAGATTGATCTGGCAGGAGAGGAACAGATGAACTGAAAGCATTTAACGCAGCCTTTCTTCTGCATTGCCGCATTTTCCTGTGTTTGTTACAGTCCAAGCCGGAGCTGGGGGATATTCATACAGAGCGGTGGGTGGCACCCAGGCTACTGCTGGAAACTTGGACAGGAGCAGGCATGTCCCTCTCTGTAGAGGGGGTGTTAACAGAGTTTGCTCTGCCCAGGTCCCCCCACAACAGTGACAATACTGGCTGGGCTAGACTCTTTAGATGGTGGCAGTGGGTGCCAGGGGTATGGGTACTCACTCTGCCAAGTCCAGGGGCAGTGGCGGCACATGGTGTGTAGCAGCATGAGGTGGGAAGGTCAGCATGCAGTGGGCATGTGGCAGTGGGAGGGGTTTTAACTCTGCACAGGTCTGGCATGGCAGCAGCAGCTGTGGTGCTGGCATGGTCATGCACCCCACCTAAGTTCTCAAGTATTTTTTAATCATGCTTGTTATCATATGGATTCTACCATTGTTTCACCATTTCACACAGTGTTGTACTTCAGCTTTAACAAAATATATTAAATTTGGGTTAATCAGCATAAACCTTTAAAACTAAAATTTTGTTGGACCTCATAAAGATTGAACCCAGGTAATAGATGAAGAAAACAAAGCTCAGAGAGAAGTGACTTGGTTAAAGTCCACTGTGAAATAGTTGCAGAATCATGACTGAAATAGGATTCTGGGATTTCAGCTAGAGAAATTTTCCTAATGTGGCACAGTGCTATTAGAATTTCACAATAGAAGGCATTAGCAGGACATTGCAATAGGAAGGGGGCATCTCTTCTGGTCCCAGTGTGCTCTACTATTTTTTGCTCCTGCTTCATTGCATGGTCATCAGTGGTGCCTATGATGCAAAAATTTGGTGGTTTCCTGCCCAAACCATGCACCCAGAGCATGCAGCCTCTTGGCACAGGGGTGCACTGTCTTGGTGACTACTATGCCTCAGTCTTCCCAAAGCAGATACTGCCCTTTTCAAATCTGGTGCCCACAGCAGCACCCATCCTCCTCTGCACATGTATCAACCAGCCTCAGCTCACCTGCCCATGGGGTTGTCTTCTTCTTGGACCAACTTTGACCACAGCAAACTAGTTTGGCTATCCACTGAACTGTAGAACTGCAACTACAATTCCACCGAGGCCCAGCTTTGGAGAAAGACGCCTTCCAAATTTTTCCTCCCTTGAGTACTTTCCTTCAGCCCACGGGTACATTTTAGAATTCTCTTGACATTAAAGATTCATCTCTTATAGTTTAATAATTTGTTGGGTTAAACTTTATATTGAACACATACTAAACACATATTGAAAATAATACTAAACTTCTCCTTTCAAAATTTCTGTCTATTGATTGGACCCAGGCTAATAAAATCATCTACAGTAATAATAATACTCCTCACATTTGCCATACCTTAGGAAGTTTTCACAACTTTCCCTGGACTAAATCAAGTTTATCTGGCTCCACAAAACACTTTTGATGCCCTGTTTCCCTCTGCTCCTAGAGGAAACTCTGAGTCCTCCACCACCTTTGGGATCTCAATGATCAATAAGCCTTTTACCATGGGGAATACGTAATCCTGTCTCATGTGTTATAACTAAGACCTTCTCTGAAAACATTCTCAGATAAGGACTCAGACTAACATTTAATCTGCCTTGTAACCTGTTCTGAAGGCATTGGTTCCATTTCCAATCAGTCCTGCAGACTATAAACTAGTGTCTCCCAAACATGAAATTCCTGACATTAGCATCTCTTCCCCACCACATTTACTTTCTCTCCTCATAGGTAGCCTTCAATTTCATTACACAGCTATCCTTGGGAAAGTAAATACTTAGCAAAAAATTCTGAGAATAACACAGAAGATGACTCCTGGGTTTGAGAGAGCAAATAAATAATAATCGCTGGGGTTCAAATTATGAGTTATTTGACTGAAGATGGAAAGGAGAATTATTTGATGTTCTGCTGGTTGCTTGAGCTCTGAAGTCTTAGTAGTGCTGAGACCTGAGATGTATGATCAATGAGAAATTGGTATGGTCAAAGCAGATATGTATAAATTCTCTAATATGCAAGCATGAGAATTTTGTCAAATGTTGTATAGTGTATAGTGACTAAAAAAAACCAGTGTACATAAATATGGACTAATTTAACATTCATTTCATTCTCTTTGCAGAAAAAGTCATGGCTAACACAATTGTCTGCTTGCTATTATTGTGATATTCCTGTTCTTCAATATTATGTTTATATCAGACAGAGTAGCCTCTAGGCAGGTACTGGTGAATTGAGTATCAGCATATTCAACAGGTACTTAGAAGCTTTCTTACTGCTTTTGGCTGTGTCTATGGGTAAAATTAATCAACCATGGCCATAAAATTTTAAAAAGTATTTAATGCAATTTATTAGATAGATAATATAAGCAATATTCATTTTAAACATAGTATTAGCTTAGGATTTCATATTTTGAATTTTAGAATGAAAATTATTTTTGCTTAAAAACATGTATAGAAAAAATAACAATGGGAACTCCAAATGTTTTGTTTTATTTTGTTAGTGGTGTTTTGTTTTAACATTTGTCAGCACCACAATCTATCTGCCTAAAGTCTGAGTAGTCAATATTGGCAAATGAATCAATTCACTCATCAGTTAAAGAGGAAATGTCTCATTTGGTTGAATGTATTGCCTGATTCATTGAAATAAGAGACCAATTTACACACACCAGTTAATCCATAATTTTATGTAGAGACAAACACTTTAATAGCCATAGAGCATAAAAAGACTTTATTAAAGAAAACAAAAAGCAGCTAGTTTAAATCATCTTAACACTTTAATATGGGTTGCCAACTGAAGGTTTTAGTAAAGTTACCTTAAAAGTAACATTTTCACGTGGTTAAATTTATAAGACTGTATGAAAAATAAAATAATTTTGAAGATTAAAAAATGTAAATTCTATTAATCATTATATAAGCTTAATAATAGAATAATATATTAATATAATATAAAATATACCTACTATATTACATAATATATACTACTAGACACTACAATTATAATATAACATATTTTTATGTTAAATAAATTATGTAACATCATATGCAATATATAATTATATGTTATATTTAACATTTGTATCTCAATTCCAATGATATCACAACGTATTAAACAACAACAAAGTTAACAAGAAATTCATTTTTGGAATTCCTTGCAAATGAATAGTTCATAAAATAAAAATAAACAAAAATTTCTTTGTAGAAAAAAGTCTATGCAATGTATAATTTAATAGTTTTGTTTTAGCAATGAAATATCTAGGAAAAGAATATCGATTTTTTTTAATTTTCTGGAGAAACCTTTATTTAAACAATATGCCTATAGATTCATGGTAAATAAAAGATAGTTCAACTTTCTTAATCAGAGTACCATTTTATTTCGCACAAGAAAATTGTAAGTGGCAGAATCGATACAAAATTCCTCAGCAGCGATACATGATAACGTTGATCTTTTCATCGCCTGCACTTGAATAGGATACTTCCAGGATGTGAAATGATAATCATTGCTATGGTTTATAGCCTGCAAAGGAAAGAAATGTTTAGAACTTAACCTTGGAGTAGGCACTTCAGTTGAATGCCTGCTCATTGTAGAATATTGAATTTTGAAGGTCAAGTCTACAATTAGGCCACCTACTTCACTGAAAGAAGATGAAAAAAAAAAAAATAACCACCCAGTTGGATAGAGAATGCTATGACATACAATTTCAAGGACAATTTTAATAAGAATTTCAGTAAGAACAAGAATTTTCCATCATATTTGAACCAGGCATATTTGAACACTCTCTTTTCTAGCATTCAAAATAGAATTAAAATTGATTCTCAAAGAAAAACTCCGGGTTTTTTTCTGTTTTTTATTTCCCCTGTTGTTCTCTACACTCACATTACTTCACTCTAGTCACCAAAATATGTGGGGAAATTCTCCAACTCTCTACGGACAACAGCTGGATGGTCTATAACTCAATTCAGTACTGACACTATCTACCTGGAATTATCACAGACCCCACAGGCTAAGAACTCAATCTTCCAAACTGTCCCCAATTTCAAACGACAATCACAAGTGGTGGGTCCCGAGGTTGCTCACAGTGTCTGTCCAACTTGGCTATAAATCAAAATTTCCCATGATCCCCTCCTCAGTTTCTATCTTTTGCTGGAATGGCTCACCGAACACAGGGAAAGACATGTGCCAAGTTATTAGAAAGAATATGATAAAAGACACAAATGAACAGCTAGATGAAGAGGTACAAAATGCAAGGTTTGAGAGGGTCCTGAACATCCATATTGTTTAGGAAATTACAAGGGTTTTAGGAGCTGTGTGCCAGAATGTGGATGAAAACAAATATATATTTCTTATTATATATCTCAATATCACAACTCCTAATCCCCAGCCACACTATAGCTGAAAAACTGAATTTTGAGCCAGATAAATGTAACAGCTGTCACTGCTTCCTATTAGTGACTCTAATTACACTTTTAAGATTTAAAAATTTCTGCAGCCAAAAACTTCAGTGGCAAGGAATGGAATAAGAGCATCAGCCTTGATGGAGTTCTCAGTATCCAAATACCCTTCGTCCTCAAAGACAAATCTGAAATTACTTGGCGTTAATTTATAACTATCTTGACAAAACATCATATCATCCTTACCACCAAAAGACAAACCTTCAGACAGTCTGTCATCTTGACATGCACTTTTACATACATGACAACAGGCTCTGAATGTTCTAGACATCACTGCTGCTGGAATCCTGGTCATGTTTGCTGTGGACAGGAGAACAGAGGAAAGCAACAAGAAAACAATTGACAATGACAATGGCATTTAAACAAGGCAGATATCAAGTGCATGGTGAAGATGAGAAGTCAATAAAGATGGTGTCTTCTTACAACTCCTTAGCTTTTAATATAAAGGACACAGTGGGAGATGGAAACTGTCAAGAAGAGCAATGAAGAGGAGAATCAGAAGATTCTTCCAAAGTGCAACAAATCATCTCCTGTCTGGGCAATAACCCAGCTGTCATCGGATCTGCTGCCTCAGTAGAAAAAGCTGCAGAATGGTTGCGATCTTATCACAGAGACGTGCTGGAATTCCAGGGCAAGGTGCACGATTGCCTACCATCCCAGACAGCTTCACCCTTGGGTGCCTCCTGGTCCTCATTTGCAAGCAGTCGTCTAAGAAGGGTAGGAGTGCATGTTGCACACAGATGGTTGCAATTTCGGAATGACAAAATTTGAAGCCACAACAGTTTTGGTATAGTTGAAAATATATTTACACTATTATACCAATTTCTAGTCACTTTGAATACTTGAATAAGTGCATACCAGAATAAGTGAACCCCACCCAGCATTTATCAGAATCGAAATAATCACAAAACACGATCCATCTCCTAAAGAACACATCCTTGTTTAAAGCCCTTATCATAAAAAACCTAAGTATTCTTTAAAAATTTCAAACCACGCAGCAATGCACAGAATGGAAAGTAAACTTGCCCATAATTAAGGTTATGATTAACGACTAAATAAATATCAAGGATGTCTTTTGAAAATGTTAACATAGTACAGAACAAAACAGTTTAATTGTATGTTTGACAAGTAGCATTTTCCAGGACATGGTAAAAATGGCTATCTAAAAAAGATATGTGAGAGCGTCCTTGGGTATAGAGGGTGGGAGTTGGTGGAATGTCCCAACCGTGAGGACATAATGCTGAGTGAAATAAGCCAGTCACAGAAGGACTAACACTGTACGATTCCAGATACAGGGGTACCGAGAGTTGTCAAAGCCACTGAAACAGAAAGTAGAATGGTGGTTGCCAGAAGCTGGAGGGAGGAGAATATGGGGAACTATTGTTTAAATGGAGACAATTTCCATTTGAGAAGATGAAAAAGTTCTGGCAGTGGATGGTGGTGCTGTTTGCACAACAATGTGAATACTTTTAATGCCATTGAACTGTATACTTAAAAATAGTGGAATTGATAACTTTGATGTTATATATATTTTTACTACCATCATCACAACAGTGAGACAACAACCCTGTCCCTGGATCAAATTTACTGCTAAAAATAACAGATTGAGAGCAACCTGTTTGGTACTACTACCCTACGACAGCATATCTACTCTCCCCTAATGGACCCTGAAGGCGAGTTTCCATTCAGATTTTCTGCAACATCTGATAAGATGCCTTCTTCCTAAAGTGATACTCATGTATAGTATCTTTTTAAATGATAGAAATTAGTAATAACTTGTCAGAGAAAAAGATATTTAAATCTTTATGTCGAATATTGGTTTCATTTGCTCTTTTGTCTTCACAAACCTGTAAGTGATTGCTAATATCCTACTTGGTTGCTATTGTGAGCTTGTTACCAATCTGAGACTTGGTCACTTTTAGAGAAGGAGGAACAGCACACTTATTACATATAAAATAAGGAATGAGGATTCACATAAAATAATAGCCACAGAGGAACAAAAATCAAAATGATTTTTGGCTTGAAAACACACAATTAGAGGAAGCAATTGGAATAAATAACTTTAAAGTAGCAATTACCATGCTACTTTAAAGTATTCCAAATAATTATTGGAACTTTATGAAGAGTAAGAAGCCAAACTGGGCAAGGACTTCCATATTACTTCCAGTATACAGAGGGATGTTGTCACAATCCTCATGCAGACTTTCGCCTTCCCACTCGGACACGCTTTAGCATTGAGTGAAAGGAGGCATGGGAAACTACAATATACTTCTGTCCTCAGAAATCATTTAGAACTTTTCTTTCTTTTGCTTGCACTGAGTCTCTGCTACATCCACTCTAAAAGGATAAGCGTGGGTTTTTAGCCTGTCAAAGAAATGAAAGATGACTAATGTTCTAGGGATTGCTTTTATCTTTAAAGTTCGTTTCAGTGTCTCGGAGTAGGTTTTCAATATTACTTAGGAGAGGGGAGAATCAGGCAGTGTTCTGTCCTCGTAAATGGAAACGATGACTGTGGAAATGCTACTTAAGCTGCTGGAGTTTCACAGCTGAATCAGAGCTCTGTCAGATTAAGCTAGGGGTTTGAAAACACGACACACCCGTGCGGCAAGGAGCCTCACCCACAGAGTTCTGGAAGAGGGTTCGGACTGGCTTTGTTCACCCTAGGGACCAAATCTCCACTGATCTCTTCTGGTCCTGATGTCTGAATATAACACCATATAGAGGGGGCTTGCATCAGGATCTGATGAAGACCTGCAGGTGTGTTGAGAATGATGACGCTCCTACTGGTGAGGAGAAATAGATGCAGCGTGCTGTATCTACACACACCCACACGACTGTGGCGCAGTATTAACAGTGTAGAGGAAACTCTGGTAGTCTCCAATTTCTCCTGTGAGGATGATAATAGAATTATATATTTAATGAACTTCTTCTCTTTGAATCACACTGGACAAAGAAGGTGATTTCCAAAGATAATATTGATGAAGATTATTCAGGATAGAGATGACTTAATGTAGTCCCTACAGAGCATCGCAGAAGGGAGAAAGCCTTCCATAAAAACAAGCTATTCTTTAGAGGCATCCTAGGACTGACCAAATCAAGTTGCTCCAAAGGATAAGATCTGGGCAGACTAACAGAGATTATTTCCTGAACTCTGTCACCCTGGGTTATCCCAGAGAGGCAGTTAAATTCTGAGGCTAATGGCAGCACTTTGGAAGCCAGGCGGGCAAGAACAGGTCCCAGCCCTGCCACTCACTGAGGGAATTTGAATGAGCTTACAGCTGCCAAACTTACTTCCACCTATGATGGAAGGCTGACAGCTCACCACGAAAGTTTATGTGTGATCGATGGGTGATATGTGCGAAATGCATAGTGGAGTGCCCGGTGCTTATTCATTCTTCGTAAATGTTAAGTACTACTACTACTACTAATGGTGCGATATCTAGTTCTAGCCCCCAAATCATGAAATAGGAGTTCCCATCAGTACACTCAGAGACTTTCCAAGTCCTGAGGGTCAATTCACATTAACAAATTTGGCTGGTGATACTGACTGTTTCAAAATTCCTATCTACTTATTTGTCGTAGGCGATGTTATACCCTTTTATCAGGGAATCCCAGCAATACTAAAATCCTTTCCATTTTTTTCATCATTTCTCTGCTTCTTGTCATATTCCAGCTTTCTTCCATCCTCCCTCCACCTGTAACACATCTTCCCTAGTCAAACTCAATTGCTTCTATGGAAAAGCCACTTAATTTTGTGAGATCCATATTATATAACACAAGATTTAACAATCAAACCAGTAATCTTGGAAATATTTTTAAATCATGCTTTGTTGAAACTTACATTTAATGCAATTGTTTTAGAATTGCTATATTGTTAAGGTAAATGTTAAATCAAGAACATTATTGTTTTCAATATTTTTTCCTCTAGAACCTCAGGTTTGTATCTTCCAAAAATTAACAACTAAATGAAAGTCTGTTTAAATACACTACTTTCCCAACAAACCCACAGTGGAAAAATAAATGAAATTGACTTCCTTGCTGTTTTTGTAGACTCAGATGTCCACCAGTTACAGACAGGGCACACATATACATAAGTATGCACATAACAAATGGGTTAATCCAGAATGTATTTTATTTATTTATTTTTTATTTTTTTATTACAGCACATTATGGGGATATAGATGTTTAGGTTACATATGTTTCCTTGCCCCCCTCCCCCCCAAATCCGAGATTCAGATATGTCCGTCCCTCGGATGGTGCACATTGCACTCTTTGTGTATGCACATACCCATCCCCTCCTCCCCCTCCCCCATCCCCTTTCCCCACTCCCCGACATACAATAGATGTTTTTCTTGTATGTGAACTTATGTGTTGATCAGTTAACACCAATTTGATGGTGTGTACATGTGGTGCTTGTTTCTCCATTCTTGGGATACTTCACTTAGTAGAATGCATTCCAGCTCTATCCAGGAATATACAAGAAGTGCTATATCACCATTGTATCTTTTCTTTTAACAGATGGCGAAACTAAGGTTCAGAAAAATTAGCTGATGTGCTCAAATTCACAGAGCAGAGATTTGAAC
>CAUYSK010079538.1:0-87155 GCA_963575035.1 Avahi laniger | reverse complement strand
TCCATACTTAGTAAGCAATACGATATCGTAGCTATGGTTTCCTTTTTTTTTTTTCTGAGACAGAGTCTCTCTCTGTTGCCCTGACTAGAGTGCCATGGCGTTAGCCTAGCTCACAGCTTCCTCAAACTCTTGGGCTCAAGTGATCCTCCCGCCTCAGCCTCCTGAGTAGCCGGGACTCTAGGCACGTGCCACTGTACCTAGCTAGACTATTACATAGTCCCCCCAATTTCTGCTCCCTCATGCCTACCCCAGGCATAGGCAAACTCCAACTTGAGCAGCTCTTTGTACCCGCTCAGTGGGGAGTTCAATCAGGTCAAGCCTGGGGACTGCTCACACCTGCTCTCTGTGACACCACATCTGCGCACATCTTCAGGCCTCAGTTTCCCCAGTGCCATCCCGAGATGGCCTCCTCAGAGGCTCAGTCCAAGGGACGAAGCCCAGATAGTGACTGCTCACATGGACTCCTCACTTCTCACCCACGGCTGCCAATCACAGAAAACACCCAGGCCTCTCCAGTCTGGGGGAAGCAGGGAACTGCCAGGTGCAAGGTTCAGCAAGGTCAAACCGGTGGAAACCAAGATCCCAGCCCCCAAAACAGGGACCTCAGAGAACCCCCAAACATGGCACCCGCATGAAGAAAGCACTCGTTTACCCATCGTCATCATTTCCTGCCCATAAAGGTATCTGGGAAAGACCCCTCCCTTTAAATGGGACATACATGCTTATGTGGTGTTTGGGAGGAACACTCTGGAGTAGACAAAGGCTCCACGCAGGGCCTTTCTAAAGGCAGCCCACAGGACTACACTCCACTCAGGAACAAGCCTGGGTCCCCTGCCACACTCTCTTCCCTCTTGCCAGACCCTTTGCCCGCCTCATCATCAGTTCTTTGCCACCTGTTGCTACATCTTAGGTTTGTCGAGTCTCAAAGCTGCCTTCCCCTGCCCCTGAGCTGGGGCAGGCGGGGCAGACAACCCTTAAGACTCATTCTTCCCTGTCCTCCTGGGTGGGCTCCCAGCTCTGTCCCCTGTCTGGCGAGCTCAGAGCCAGTGGGCGGGGTGGGCAGCTGTCCTCTCTTCCCCGGGCTGGGGCTGGGCGTGGCAGCGGTGCGTCATCAAGGTGTGCCTAGGCCTTGATGTCTGCTGCTGAGGGAGCTGAGGGTGAGGAGAGCTCCCGGGCAGGCGGGGGTGGGGGTGAGGAGCGCTGGAGAAGGGCTGTAAGACAGACTGAGTGGAAGAAGTAGAGATAAATGGACTCCCGTGGCTGGAGTCATGATGCATTGGGGCAGCTGATGGGGAGGACCCGAGTCACCGTGCCCTGGAGTCTTTGATTCCTTGGAGGCAGCCGGCCAGGGAGATCTGACAGACACGTCCTTGGAGGTATGGGCTGGGCAGGCCTGGAGTAGAGGGCAGGGTCACACCCGGGAAGCTAAATCAGGGTCATGGCAGCCATCTGTTTCATTGCAAATCTTCTGCTCCACTGGCCCTCCGACAGCCTCAAGGGTTTGTCAGGCTGCGTGTCCCATGCTCAGCTCCCGAACGTGGCCACCAGAAGCATGGCTGTCTTCCTCCTACCCACAGCTGGTCAGAGACTGAGCTAGACTAGAACTCTGGCCTTTTCTCTCCCAGCCCGTGCCCCTTCCTCTGCTGACTCACCAGGACAGACTGTGTGAGCAGATGGCCGAAGGGCCCTGCAGCCCCTCAGCTCTCTTCTCCTGCTTTCCTCCTGCTCCCGAAACCCACTCCACATCCGGACAGGCAATTGCTCCAGGAGCCCTTTCCTGGTGTCCGGGTTATGCCAAAGGCAGGCTGCAGGGCCACCACTGAAGTTTAGATGCAGGACTAGGGTAGCATCAGGGATGTTTGGTTTTGAAAATGTATGCAAAAACGTCTTTTGAATCTCCATGGTTCTCAGGTAAAGGAACCCCAGTGCCCAAGGTAAGAGGTCCCAGGGATGGAGGATGGGCTAATTAGACCAGAGGCCTGCGCTTTAGGAAAGGGCCACGGGCTGTCAAGAACTGCTGGGCGTGGGTCCTACTGAACCCTGGGGAGCTGCTTCTGGGCCAGGTGCTCTGAGCACCTTCACTTGGGAGGGGCCCTTGCAGTAGGGGAGACAGTTTCACCAATTACTAATAAACATCTTTTGTTCTTAATGAACAGTCTCCGTCTTCAGCCCCGACTTAGTTCAGTCCCCTGCTTTCTAGGAATGGAGCTGTCCCAAGGTTTGGGGGTGGGGGACACCCACTCCTCACCTCCCTGCCGGCCACATTCCTCTAAGCTAGAGAACCCGGGAGGTTGGGGTTCCGGTTTTCCTTGGTTAGTTCAGGGGGAGCGGCGGGTCCTTCAAGCTTCCTGGGTAACAAAGCAAGGGAGCAGACGGTAGAGGGAGGTAAGTCAGGAGAACAAGAGGCGCCAGATCCTCTAGCAGCAGGTAGAGAATCCCATCTCTGGCTCCCCTTATCGGAGGGCCACCTCTGTTCTGCACGCTGTCGCAGTCCCTCCTCCTTCGCCTGGACCAGGGAGGGAACGCTGGGCCTGTTCAACGTTTTCTCCTGAGCTATTTTGAGGGGCAAGGAGGGGGGACTGAGTGGGGGAGCCCAATCACTCCCTTCGCTCTGGTTCCCGCCGCCCCTCCCCCACCCGTGTTTTGGGGTTGCCAAGGAAACCGCAAGCCTATCTGCATCTTCTGTTTTGTTCCTGTCACACGCAGGAAACTTTCTAAGGCCAAATCAGTGGGAGCCTGTCAGAGCCCGAGTGGGTCGGCGTCGGCGAGGAGAGGCCGCTCCGGCTTGCGGCCCCCCGCAGGCCGCCCGCCCACACAGCGGCGCACGCGCACACGGCACACACGCACACACGCGCGCCGCCCACGCCCACGCCCGCGCCCGGATCCCACGGCCGGCCGAGCTTATGGAGAGGGGAGAATGGAAAACAAATAGGGGAGAATCCACCCTGCCCACCCCACAGAGCCACACGCCCACACCGCCTCCGGTCTCCTCTCCTCTGAGCCGCTTGGGGCTGGCCAGAATTGGGTGTCCCCTAGCCCCCCACTCCAGCAGCACCCCGCTCAGGCTACCCCAGGGTATGAGTCCTCAGGGAGCAGGAAGAGGAGGACAGCAACTGGGGCTGGGTGGAGGAATGATCCAGAAACTCCACAGTGGGAGTCACAGTTGTGATGTGTGACCTTGAGAAGGTCGCCTAATACACTGCTCAATGTCACCACAAACTGCTACATCGAGTAGTGAGCCTCCGTCACTGGAGGTATTCAAGCAGATGCTGGATGTCCATCTGACAGGCTTCTATAAAAGAGAGCCCTATTTTGCAGGGTGGGCGTGGGAGCTCAGGTCAAACGATCCCTAAGGATCTATCGGCTGGAAGACTCCAGAATCCATGGTTTTTTGCATGCCACAGGCCCTCCCGGCACAAATGGCCTTGGGGCTGAGGGCAGAGGGGCTACCCCTTCCTCCGTACCAGGCATTCACCTACACAGCTGACTTTCCCACTGATCAGCCAAGAGCCTGGTTGTTTTCCCTGGAAGGCTTGAGTGGGTTGAAGAGTAGATGCCTAAGGAAAACCGGGGGGGAAGATTTCTGGGTGTGGGAATTAGAGAGGCTAGCACATCCAGCTTGAGGTGAGGCCCTGTCCAGAAAGCCCATTTCTGCTTGAAATGAAAGGTCATGTCTTGAGAACCAGCTAAGACAGTGGCCTTATTTTCTCAAAGATCGGGGACTGAGAGAGGCAGTCTCTCTCTGGCCGGGAAAGAAGGGAAGGGGGTTGATGTCAGGAGAAGAAGGCAAAGTAGAGGCAGCAGTGTAAGCTCCTTAGGATGGGGGACGGTGCTGTGTGCTAGCGTCCAGGCTGCTGGGGACTGTTGCACCACCTGTGCTTTGCACAAGGGTGCCCTATGGAAGGGGTGAATTGGGGGTGAAATCCAGCTTCACTCTGCCCACCAAGAAGTGCCTCCTCAGGACTGAGGCTGCCCGGAGGAGGCGCCCTTTTCAAAATCCCACCCAGGGGTTAACAGTGGCCCTGCTCGAATCTATACCCACATCAATCCCCTATGATCTTCCTAAAGTACAAGTGTCACCATGACCCTTCCTGCTTAAAACTCTTCCACGGCTGCTCATCTCCTAATGGGAAAATGGCGAATTTCTTGGCCTGGTTGACAGAGCCCCTCCCCGCCCATTTCCCTGCCTTGTTAACACCCCCCGCCCACCACCATGCTCCAGTGACATCACCCTGCCTTCCTCTCCCCAAACTCGGCATCCTACACTTCCCAGCTTCCTCAAGGTTCTTTCCAGCCTCCACCAGACAGGAAACTCATTTGAGAACAACAGAAACCAACTGCTGCTGAGTTAAGCAGACAAGGAATATTCTGGAAGGCTAAATTGTGGTAGCTCAAGAGTTGATGGGCAGTAGCCTCCATCACAGGCAGAGACCAAAGGATATTGGATGGCAGAGAACACTCCAAGGTCACATGGCAGGGAGCATCTTGCTGGGACACTGCTGCTGGCTCTGCCCCCCATTGCCCACACCACCCACTAGACTAGATGCTCGCTACCCAAGGACTCTAGGACAGGCCACCATGGCTGCAAATGATCGCCAAGTCCCAAAGACCCAGTGGGGGCATTGGATTGGCTGAGCCCACCTCAGGGCCTCCAGGGCCCACCTCACTCTGCCGATGTCGGGGTAGACAGAGAGACAAGAACCCGCCCTCTTTGGCGTGTGTTGGAAGGTAGCAGACTCCTCGCTCCATTAAGACTCACGTCATGAGGAACTCTCTCTCAAATAGGATACTGGGTAGTCACATGGCAATTGTCCACTTCACTGTCCCCGTCTGCCTCATCAATTCCCATTCATTCTTCAAATGGCACCTCTGTGAAACCTTCCTCCTACCTAGGCACCCTCCATGTTCCCCTAGCACCTGGTATTTACCTCTACCAAGGCCTCCTTATTTTAGCAACATTGTTTCAGATTTGCCTTCCTCACCAGACCTGAGTTCCTTTGGGTCTAGAGTGGGACACACTCCTCTGTGACCCCTTGTCTGCATCCTCTGTCCCACCCTGGGGATGGCGCTCCCGGGAGCACAAGAGATGTGTGAGCGAATGGCCAAATGAACATGTTTATCCCTGAGAGTCTTCTCATGGACTCCTTACAAGGTGCCAAACGCCTGGCTGAGCGCGATGAGGCGGCCTCGCTATGGAGTCGGGGTGCCAAGGATCAAGGAGTGGAGCTAGGGACTGTGTTTATAAGCATTAGAGAGAGAAGCTGTGAGTGAGTGACCTCTTCCTTAAAGGGCTGGGCAGGAATGTCTTCCAAAAGACGCTCGGGAGAGGGCCGGTGCAGCAGCGTCCGACTGTAACCGCGGGGCCATAGCTGCTGTAAATCCGGAATCGTGTGGGCTGCATGAAAATGCTTTCCAGTCATTAGCCCCGCCGTGAAGGTGATTATATAAAGTCCTGTTGCAGACACCTGGGCCGGGAGTGGGCTGCAACTGCCCTGAGTGGCCCCCACAGGGGAGAAGAGTGGGAGAGAAGCGTCTGGAAAGATATGGGAGGGTAAAACAGAAGAGAAGAAGCAGAAGAGAAGGCGAGGGAGGGAAGCCCAGGAGGAGGAGGAGGAGGACACAGGAACCCAGCCTGGGGGAGGGGCGGATGGGGGAGGTGGGGCAGGTGGGGGAGGGGCGGATGGGGGAGGTGGGCAGGTGGGGGAGGTGGGGCAGGGGCCAGAATCAGGGGCAGCGCTGGAACATAAATACTGATGCAAAAATAGAAAGCGTGGCTGAGGCTTGCTGCTGCCGGGGAAGGAGGCAGAGGGGGCGAAGAAAGAGTGGATGCCTCCCTCCGTGAATCAAACAGTTATCACGTGCCCACTGCATGCTATGCACTGTGCTAAGGCACTAAGGATATAAAAGTGTACGATTGTGTACAAAGACATGCAAACCCCTTTCCTTCCAGGATTTACAGAGCAGCGAGGGAGACACATACGAACTGCGATGACGCAGATTGTTCGGCAGATGTGTAGATACACATAAGAAAAAGAATGCAGTGAGAACACAACCAAGGGGCACGTCTCCTAGCCTGGAAGAGACGCCCATTGGGCCTGGTGTTGAAGGATGAGTCAGCCAAGGGGAGAAAGGTGGAAGAAGGTTCCGGCATGAGCAATCACATGCAGGCATGGCCAGTGTGAGGGGGGTACAGAGGTGGACGGGGACGTGAGCTGGAGAGGGCGGAAGAAGCTGTGAGTACCAGGCTGAGGGGCTTGGGCTTGGACCTGCAGGGGGTGGGAGTCATTGGCGGTTTTCTCGGGGCATGATACGGTGAGATTTGCATTTGGGGGTTGTCACGTTGACTGTAGTGTGAGTGAATTTGTGTGGAGGAAGACTGTAGTCAGGGAGACAGATTAGGAGTTGATTGCCACTGTCAAAGTGAAAGATGTGCTGCCACTATCGGAGATGGGGGACACAGAAAGAGGAGAACAGTTAGCAGGAGGGAGGGGAGAGGATGACACGCTTGAGACAAGCTGAGTGTGGAATGTTTGTGGACCCACTAAAAGCACGTGTCTAACAGGCATCTGAATAGGGGCACTGGAAACTGAAGGCAGCGGTGGCAGCCACGGACCCGATTTGGGCTCCGTCAGCGTAGAGGTCATAGTTTCCATGGCTAACAGGGGACAAGCTCTCCCAGAAAGCAAACATACAACGCCAAACAGCGGGCCGTGCTAGCACTCTGAGAAATGCCAGTGTTTAAGGGCTGCTGAAAAGCAGCGCTCTAAGATGGAAAACGCTAGAGGGAAGTCAGAAAAGCAGGACCAGAGAAGATTTAGGGCCCAGAGGCCAAGGGACAGGAAGTTCCAGGAAGAACGGAGAGCACAGCAGGTCAGAAGCAGTAGAGAGGTCCAGAAACATGGCTGAAAAGTGGCCATTGGGGTTTGCAGAATGGAGGTAATGGGCGATTTTTTTAAAAATTCATGCTGTGGCTGGGCGAGGTGGCTCACGCCTGTAATCCTAGCACTCTGGGGGGCCGAGATGGAAAGATCCCTTGAGCTCAGGAGTTCGAGACCAGCCTGAACAAGAGTGAGACCCCATCTCTACTAAAAAATAGAAAAATGAGCCGAGCATCGTGGTGTGCTACTCGGGAGGCTGAGACAGGAGGATCACTTGAGGCCAGGAGTGTGCTATGACTGTGCCTATGAATAGCCACTGCACTCCAGCCTGGGGGACATAACAAGATTCCCTCTCTTTAAAGAGAAGGAGGGTGAAGAGATTTAAACAATTCTACAAGGAACAGAATGGAGAATGAAAACTCCCCCTCTCCCTATCAGTATCCAAATTCCACCCTTCGGCAGTAACTTTGCCATGCTTAACTGTTTGGTATATTTCCTTCCAGAGTCACTTTATTTATTTATTGTTGTTACAAAAATAGAATCATACTATACATTCTGTTTTGCAACTTAAAAATATATCGCGGGCATCTTGTCATGACAAAATACATGATTTCACCTTCATTTCCAGGACAGCATATTCTATCATATGGATACACAAAAATTCATTTTTAATTCTGAAATGTAAAAACTTAAAGAAAAGTACAGAGAATAACATACACCCATGTACCCATTAGCTTTTTACAATAAATGCTAAAAGTTTAACATACATGGTTTAGATTCTTTTTTAGACTATAGTGGGTTTGTCTGGATGAGATATGATTGAAAAGCCTCAGGGTGGCTGGACATTGCCTAAAAATACAACCTGACCTCATCAGATGCTTCCTTTAACTGTTTTGGTGGCTCCTATTGCCTCCAGGGTCAGTGCAAGCTCCTTAGCATGGCATTCCCAGGCCACCTGGACCCCAGCCTATGTCCACTTGCATTCCCTCCCCACTCAGCCACGGCAGGCTGTTCAAATTCCAGCACTTTTCAAACAGGTTCTGTTGACCTGCTGACCACCATCCCATGCCTTGTTCCTCTCCAACTCCCCAGTGTCTGCACAGTGGCCAGCACACTCAGCAGATGCTCTTTAAATAACCTTCTGGACTCTGGAATCCCTGGTGGCAAAGCAAAGGATTAGGTGGCCCAGCCCGACTGGTTTCTGGAGTTCTTTGACAACAAGGATGCCCAGGAGTACTCTGAATCTTCAGAGTCACCAGGGTCACCACCTGCAGGGGCCCCGCCCCACTTTCCCCGTGTCCTAACTGAGCCAAGCAGCCTCAGGTCTCCCTGCCCGTTCCCTGGCTCTCCGGCCCATGTTGCCGGCCAGATACCCTGTCCGCAGAGTCAGCAGGGAGCGCTCAGAGGAGCTCATCACTTACTTAATGGTCAATGGCCCAGACTCCCATCTCCCCAACGAGCCCTCAAAGGCTGTTTGGAGCCCAGCCCTGATTCCTGTAAATGGGAAGCGATTTGCGCTCATTCCCAAGATGAATCATTTTGTCCTGTTGCTGGCACTGCCACGGCTGCCTGCTCTGCCTTTTGGTCGTCTGTTGGCGGGACGCCCTTCCAAGCCCTGTTAATTACCAAGAAGGGAGGTGCAAGAAGGAGGAAACAGAGGGATCCCCACAGAAGGAGCAGAGTAATGGGCAGCAATGGGCCAACACTAATGAAAATGACATGACTGCTCTTCTGGAACCCAGGCAAAAATCCCAGATGGACAGAGAACAGTTCCCAATGTGTGGGCCCTTTCGGGGGCTGCTCAGGAGACCAGAAAAAGCAAAATGATAGAAGCATCCAGCTCACCTGAATCCTTAGAGAGAGCTTCCCCACCTCAGTTCCACTGAGCTGGATTATCTGAGGGACCAGGAGGGCGGTGGGGGTTGGTCATTAATGAACAGAGAAATTGCAAGATCCAGAATTAGTTCCCTGAATTTTGGTATAAAATGGGTGACATAGGGAGAGAATAGAATGCACTCACATTTTCCTTCTGCGGCGACAATTCCAGCAGAGTGTGTAGGGTAGCAGCCATGCCTTCTTCCCATCTACAGGAGGCCTGATCCTATAGATCTGTAGGCAGAGTCCAGCCCACTATCAGCAAAAGGGAGAGATTCCAGCCGAGTCTCTGGCCTCTGCCATACTGCCGGCACGGGACCCAAGCATTGTTCTGTGCCAAAGCCTAGGGCCCAGACTCCAGGCTCTCCTCTGAATAATGAAGCACCCAGGCCCCCCAGAAGTTCAGGAGTGTGCTCACTCTTCCATGGTAGAACAGACTTTTAACAGCGCTCAAGTCCTGCCCTGGCTGGAAAGAGGGAGGCCGGGAGGGGACTTCTTTGCGAAGGAAGCAGGAAGACAGAATGACCCTAGGGAGGCTGGTCTCCCTCCCAGCCAGCTTGCCCGTGGCGGGAGATGGCTAACTCCCCGGATTTGTGTGTCTGGCTATAATGCTTGATTTTTCAGGGGTTCCCCACTCTGATAGAGAAAAATGGTGATTTTTGTCCTCTGGTTTCCGGAGGACTCTTCCTGCCCAGAATCCTTGGACTCCTAGAGGTTCAACGTGCTCCACAAATCATGACCTGGGCAGGGAGGATGGGAGGACTCTGGTCACTCCCCAGTGGGTGACTGAGCCTCTGGGAGGGGGTTTGCTACAGCCCAGCCCAGTCACTTCTAAAGATTTTGTGGGGTTGAGGGGAAACATCTGTTCGTGACAACTTAAAACTCCCACCGAAGAAGGCAGGCTTCCCTTGGTCGCTTTCTCCTCTCTGTCCTCCCTGCCTCTTTCCCTCACGCAGCGTGATGGCTGCCTCCTCCCCCCCCCGCCACGCGCCCTTCTTCCTGTGACCTGGCGCTCTGAGACGCCTGGCCTCGAGTGGCCATGTTCAGAGTTTGCTGAAAAGGACCCTCTCCTCAACCTCCCTCCGTTATTCCAGAGAAGGAGACAGGCCGGTGTTTCGCAGCAGGTTGCTGAGCGTCCTGGGAAGGCAGAACCCCAAGGAGGCCGTGCGAGAATAGCCAGACTCTCACCTCTCCGCCTGGCTCCCCATGCTGCTGCCAGGAGCACGTCCAAGGCCAGAGAAACGCGGGCTTCCCGGGAAAGGTGTCTCGCTGAAGGAAGAAAGAGTAAGACGCATTCGATAAATATTTTTTGACTACCTACTGCATGCCAGGCTCGGCTGTGTACGAAACAGGCAAAGTCCCTGCTCTCCTGGAGCGCACATCCCACAGCTCACTACAGAAGGTCAGAATCGGCGGAGGCCTGAGAAGCAGCTCCTGAGCCGGCGAAGAGAAGTGAGTGAGGAGTAGCCGAGCCAGGGCCGGGCTCAGGGCCCAGCCTCCCAGGCAGCAGGCAGAGAGGGAGGAAGAGTGGGCACAGGCTGGGACTCCAGCCCAGCACCCGGGGGTCAGTTGAGAGCAAGGGTCACTGCTGATTGGGAAAGATGACCAGAAGTATCAGGGGCCCCACTCACCTCCTCCTCCAAGCCTGTTCCACCCGTCCCCAGCTGAGTGTCTGCTCCATTCCAGCTTGGTGGCTTGAGTCAACACGCAATGAGACGGGTATGATTCTGAAAATCTGTTCTCTTGATGCTGTGGCTCCAGGACAGCCCCTGGGGACAGAAACTCCTAGAGAACAGCAACCTGAGTCCCAAAGGCCCAGAGAGAGGGAAGGCAAACAGCGAGCAGCTGTGGGAGGCAAGGAGTTAAACTCAGACTGCAGCCTGTCTGGGCTAAACTACGAGATAACCCGCGAAAGCTCCAAGCAGAAAGCATGATGTATGTCCGCACTCAATAAATATTAATCTTCTTTCCTGCCTTCCTTCCCTGTCTCCACTGGACATTACCTCCAATTCAAACGCCTTATTAATCATTTGCAACATCACCGATAGTAATAAGATTCATAAAAATTCAAATTGTAGGAACTTTGCTCTACTCTTCTGTCTTCAGATCAGAGAGCTACACGTCTTACCCTCTGTTGCGAAAGGAGGGGTAACATCCCTTGGCATTCTCTCACCCCTATTTAGGCTTTTCTTTCAGGTCGTTCCACTCCTTTGCATGTCCTCGAGAAACACATCTTTGGCCTGGAACATGGCTGAGACAAGGCTTGAATCAGGTGGCCACACCCAGCCTCCCCAGTGCTCACTTTTCTGTGGCTGCAGTTCCAAGGCCCTCCCGCCTCCCCGGCATCAGACGAGCTGCCCAGGACCCCTCTTGGGCCTGCCCTGGGTCCTGGCATCTGATCTCGGGCCGTGGCCCTGGCTGCTCTCTGCTCCAGCCCGTCTGCCCTTCCTTTACTGCTGGCCGATCTCTCCCCCACGGGCTCTTAGCACCCGCAGATACTGGCATTGATTCGGAGGAAACCTTTATGTATTGCCATCGATTTTAGAGATACCAACAACAGCAAGCTTAAGCTCTAATGTGATATAACAATAGCTCCAGCTCACAAAACACACTGGCCTCCTGGGGGAATTCCGAGCACTTACCAAGTTCTTTTCTCTGCAGGCAACAGTTGCCCCCAATCCCAGGGAAAACAAGACAAAGTGAGCATAGGAAAGAGGGTGGCGAGGAGATGCGGAAGGAAGTCTGCTTGCTTGGGAGGGGGAGAGAGGAGATGACATTTCCAGGTAATCAGCAAGTGCATCTTCTTCTATTCCTAGACATCACCCACCACCACGGCCCCAGCTGGGCGCGAAGGTGGACACGCAGCGAGAAGCGAGGGGCAGACTCCTCTGCCAGTGGCAGGTGCCGAGGGCTGAATCAGCAGCTGGGAGACGCGGGCGCACAGCCTCCCCTCACCCTCCCCGCTGCACCTTCCAGGCTCCCAGTGGGCTCCTGCCTGTCTCCGTCCCTCTGCTCCACCCTTCCCCATTCACCCGCGCACCTGCCCTGCTCTTATACAGCCTGAGGACTGTCCCTCTCAGAAACCGAAGACTGGGTGACCAACGACACCTTGCCTCCCTTCTCTCCCAGCCCTCCTTGCCCTACTTGGCCAGGTCTTTTCCTTTCTTTCTGCTGTGGGGAGTCCCCATCCCTCCTCCCGTGCCAGGCCTGCCTGTCTGCGATCCATCCGACCCGTCAGCGCTGCGCTAGCTGGCTGCCTCGCTTTATCATCCGACGCTTGGCCTCGACAGCAAGTGATCCCTGCCCCCTTAGGCTCAGCTGTAGCCCATCCGTCACCCCTGCAGACCCTGCCGCAGCATCCCCTGCCTGCCACTCAGCGTCACTCCCCACTTCTCCTTTCATGCTACTTCTTCACCTCCCTTGAGAGTGTTTAGAAACCTGCTTTCGGTTAGAGCGGCGACTCTCTTCGGCATGTGTGTAGCCCCTTGTGTGGCCTGCCTTGCTGTGCAGCCAAACTGAGTCCTTCGCTCTCAGGAGCGAGCAAAGTGACTTCATAAAACCACCAGCGAGGGTGTGTTAGCCGTTTCAGTATCTCTTATTGATGTATTGAGCTTTTATTTTTTTGGCTTGCTAAAATCCCACCAAAATAGGAGTGGGCAGCTGAGGATGGGAGGAAAAGGACTGTGTGTTTGAATCCTAATTTCGCTAACTCCCCAGATTTGTGTGTCTGGCTATAATGCTTGATTTTTCAGGGGTTCCCCACTCTGATAGAGAAAAATGGTGATTTTTGTCCTCTGGTTTCCCAGACATCTTAGGAGGACATGTAGATCTTCTTCGCAAAGGGCTTTGGAGGTTTCTCTGGAAGTTTTTGGAGGAAAAAGCCGTCTGATGATTTTGCTCTATGCTCACAGCAGGAAACAAGTTTTCTAATCAGCCAAAAGGCCCTGCAGCCCTACACAAAAGGTGGGATACCGGGAAGAGGCAAGTGGCCCTTAGGGAGCTCCATGCTTGGGAGACACCACCCCTGCCCTCAGGAAACTTCCAAGCTGGGAGGGTGAACAGGTACAGAGTAGGGCACATCCACAAAACAACACAGGCTGTAATCCTAGCACTTTGGGAGGCTGAGGCAGGAGTTTGAGGTTACGGTGAGCTATGATGACACCATGGCACTCCAGCCTGGGCAACAAGCAAGACCCTGTCTCGAAAACAAAACAAAACAATAATAACATAAGGCCCCAGAAATAGCAAATAAAATGTGGTGACACCTCTTCTTCCACGGAGAATGTACGGGACAGTGACAGGACAAAATGCAGAGGATGGGAGCAGAAATGAGCACCCAGCCCTGCCCCCCTGGCAGGCACTGCTTCTGGGCCAACAATTCCCCTGTCCTGGCTTAACGGCTAAGAACATGCAAATAGCATTTCCCTGGGCCACAGTTCTCCTCTCCAAGGGGAACAGGATGAAAAACTCACAGCAGCAGCTTCAGGTCTCTGATACCTGCTTTCTGAGGCTGCTGCCTGCAGAGAACCGAGGGCCACTAGGAAGGCAGCAGGTCAGAACCAGGTCCCAGGCCATTCTTCTCATCCAGGGCAAACAGGTCCTTCTCTGAGAGAGACAGCGGGGAAGCCACAGCCCCCGTGACCTGGGATACTAGGGTTGGTTTGCCCAGCTCGCTGTAGGGGCTGACCCATTCCCCCCACTCCAAAGTGCTTAAAGGGACCTGAGGGCCCATCCTGTTCTGCCAGCCCCAGCCTGGGTCGCTGCAGCGGGAGGGAGGAAAGGATGAGAAGAGAAGAATGGCAGGGAAGCAGGGGTTCCAGTTTTAGCCGCTGAGCTTCTCTGGGAAAAGAAAATTTCAGGAAAGCCAGGAAAACGCTGGATATAAGGAATGCCCTGCTATGTCATAACTCTATCCACAGCACCCAACACAAAAGAAGATTTTTTAAAAATGCACGTTGCATGAGCGTCGGTGAATCAATCCTTAACTGCCCACCCTTCCTTCCCTCTTTCCCCTGCCCCGTTAGTCAGAGGAGAGGGGGCTTTCTCCCAGGGGCCTAGCAGAGCAGAACAACCATGGCTCACCCTAGATCCCTGCCCCCGCTCAGCAGGAGGCTGATGGGGCCTCAGGCTGTGAAAGGGAAAGTCTGAGAATGGCAGAAAGAGGCTGTTAATAAAATCCAGAGGGGTGTGGCCCAGGGGCTTGTGTAAACACACACACACACACACACACACATTCACACAGATTTGCAAAAACACCTCTTTGTCAGACAGAAGACGCACACCCATAAAAGCAGAGATGCACTGTAAAATCCTGGGCACCCCGGTGCCCCGCCCCCACACAGATAATAGGAAGTCACATGAAACCACACACTTCGCCACCTTGCCCTCCCTCCTGCAGGGCAGGCTCCTCCCAGAAGGCAGGCTAGCTTGGGCCCAGACTGAGGGAGTAACTGGCACTATTTGCATTTTTCCCAGGAAGGGAGGGGCACTTGCAGCTCGAGCCCCTGCACACCCCACTAGTGGACAGTTTGACATCCCAGCCCCAGCTGCTCCGGGGAAACGTGTCTTCCCAGACAATCTCAGTTCACTCCGATGGCCCTTGGCTCCAGGCTGTCACACTAGATCCTTGGTCCCTGACACAACACAACCCAGGAACCGTCACCCCCGCCTGGCTCTGAGGGGAACCAGATCACTGTTCTCTATCTGGGTGCCCTCCTAGCACCTCTCCTTCCAGTCCCTGCCCCGTACTCACCTCCTCCAAGAAGTCTTCTCTGACTGAATCTGTTTTGGTCTAAGTGATCTGGCTCCTCGGCACAGTGAGCACGTTTCTTTCTCCTATTGCTTGCTGTCTGTGCTACTGTCAGGTCTGGCTCACGAGAGTGTGTCCCCCTTATTAGATGGAGGCTTCCTGGTCTTCCAAACAACCTCCTCTCCCTCCAGGGTCCTCTAGAATTCTATTCCTGGAGTGCACGCAAAAAAGGGAATTCTGGCTGGGCACAGTGGCTCATGCCTATAATCCTAGCACTTTTGGAGGCCGAGATAGCAGGGTTGCTTGAGGTCAGGAGTTCAAGACCAGCCTGAGTAAGAGTGAGACCCCATCTCTACTAAAAATAGAAAAATTAGTCATGTGTCGTGTTGCGCGCCAATAATCCCAGCTACTCTGGAGGCTGAGGCAGGAGGATCACTTGAGCCCAGGAGTTTGAGTTTGCTGTGAGCTAGGCTGACGCCATGGCACTCTAGCCCTGTCTCAAAAAAAAAGAAAGAAAGAAAGAAAAAAAGAAAAAAGAAAGGGAGTTCACTCAGATGACATAATTTTCAAGGTGTCAAGGCTGTTGGTTTGTAGAGAATCTGATGGAGACCAGGGACCTCAGGAAACAGGTACAATGACATGGGGCTGGGGCCCTTTGGGTTCCAAGAGTTAAGAGCCTTTCCCAGAAAAGACTGTTGAACTGCTAGCACGGCCTGAGTGGAGAGCAGCTTCCCGTCCGATTTCAAAGGTGGGAGATGCTTCTTGCCAATTTCCTTGAATTCCCTAAGCAGCGTCATCCTGTGCTGGGGAACATGGGACAGAGCCTCAAGGCGAGAAGCGCAGTCCGATGGACGATGGACGCCCTGGAGGGCAGGCGTCAGAAAGCAGAGCGACAGAGCACAGGGAAAAGGAAGGGGAGGGGTGGAGGGGAAGATGACAGACACAAAGTGGGTTTGGGGAAAAATAACAGAAAACCAACAGAAAGGGGAGAAAAATAAAGACTGACCAAAAAAATAAGGAGTTATGACAGAGGGAGAAACCAGAAGACCAAGAAAAACAGACTAAGACAAAGACAAAGCTAGGAGAACAACCTTGCCAACAGCTTCAAGAAATGTCCTCAGGAATTGTTGAAGTGCCCAGGATGGGAGCCGGGGATTTTAGGATTTCAGTGTCTGTTATGTATGGACTGGTGGTCTATATATTAGATCACTCACTCTTGTATCGTCCCTATGAGGTAGGCACTATTATTAACACCTTTTTACAGATCAGGGAACCCCAGATGAGAGAGGTGAGAGGCATCTCCCAGGTCATACAGTCAATATGTGGCAGGGCTAAGACTCAAATCCAGGTCGGATTCCAAAGTTTGTGCTCCTTGATCGCGCTTCCCCAGCTGTTCTCCAGCTGTGAAAGTACTCTCACCTGGGCCGATTTTCCCCCAGCAGGATACAAGCATCAATCCAGTGCCTGCTATGTGCTCAGCACTGTCACGGAAGAGGTCTCTGCCCCCACGGGTTTGCCATCTGGCTGGGGACACTGGGTTCCTCGGAGGTT
This sequence comes from Avahi laniger, assembly GCA_963575035.1. NCBI lineage: Eukaryota > Metazoa > Chordata > Mammalia > Primates > Indriidae > Avahi > Avahi laniger. Next base: position 71,102 of record CAUYSK010079538.1, on the reverse strand, counting down.
GGAGGGTTTGGTCTTGAATCTCCAGGCTGGCAGGATCCCTCTGAAATGGAAATAGCTGTCCCTTTCCTCCAACGTCATGCCCAAGTTACTGACAGGGGACAGGAGGGAGTTTCAGCCACTTCCTTGGTCACTAATCTGGATCCATCAACTCCCAGTTAGGGAAATTTTCTTAGGGAAATTCTTAGTCTGCTCTAAGTCCCGGGGCCTTCATCAGCGCGTTTGTTTGGGGAAGATGGGAATGAACAAGGAACAGAGGGGAGTGGGAAGGTGGTCTGGAGCCCACTTCTCTTCTGTAGGCCTGTCCTCAACAGTGGGATCACTGAGGAGGAAGGAAGGAGCAGGAATTATCTGAGCAGAGCAGAGGGCACCGAGAAGGACGGAAGGAAAGCTACAAGAGCAGCTGCCCAGAGCCCACATCCCCTCCTCACACAGCCAGGACTCGTTAGCCCAACTAGGGAAAGAACACCTGCCCCCTGATCACGCCAGAGGAGGGCAGGTAGCAGGACAGGGCCCTGGTTGCACTGGGGTCTTGGGAATCCTTGCTTTGGGCTTCAGACTTAGGCTAGGGCAGCCCCAGCGTTCAGTGAGTTACTGAGTCTCGTCTAGAGGCTGGGGAAAGGAAGCCATGAACTCTTCAGGGCACTAGACAAAACTGTATTACGAATTACGCAGACCTCCAAAGACACGAAGAACAGTATGAACACACTGAAGCCCTTCTTAGCGTAAATAAACCACTGATGATACCACTGAAGCCCTGCCCACTCTGCTAGGATGGAAAGGCTAGTGGGTGCTCACCGTGCAGTGGAGAAAGATTTCTCATGCAGAAACTAAGTTGTAACAGTTAAAACTTTTTTATCCTTTAGAAGGACGGAATATGAGAGAGAGGGAGGGAAGGGAATGGGGAAAAGAGCAGGGGGACGGTGCGGCATCCCAAAGAAAGAGAAGGGCTCCAGCAGCGAGGCCAGTGGCTCACTGATTTTAAGGGGAACGAAGAGAAAAGAACAGCGGTGGCTGTCAGCTGATAACAAAAGCGGTGGCAGGTAGATAACGAAAACTGCAAGGACGTCAAAGTCCAAGACTTGGTGTCCTGCTTTCCTTGGAAGAGGGATTATCACAGGAGATGTGACTCTGTCCTCAGACATGGCTGAGGCTGTAGCTCATTCTCCTGCTGTTTACTCGGGAACTCTGCAAATGCAGATTCTCAAAACAGCAATTTTGAAGGCGAGAGATTTACATCTCTTTTCTGTCCACTCAACTTTTTCAGAAGTTGTGCAAAGCAGAACTCCTGCGGGGCACCTGTTAGTGAGAGATCTCACAGGATTGATCTTTAACTGTTCCTGGGGCAATCGTAGGATTAGGTTATTTTTGCAAGGCCGCCCCTTTCGCTCTCCTCTTCCTCCCCCCAGGTGACTGCTGTTCTGGATTTGGCGTTTATCACCCTCGGGTCTTCTCCACCCTGGGGTTCCTGCCCCTCCTGTCAGCCTCTGGCCTCCCCCAGCTCCCTCGCACCAGGACTCCATCCACCCAGGGCTGCCCGACAGGGCTCCCCTCCTGCCGGACTCACTCTCCCTGCCTGGCGGCTGCGCAGACGTCAATCTTTATGTGGATCCTCCGGGCCTGGCTTCCACGGGGAGGCCCAGCAGACAGGCGGAGAGCCACCGTCCCCAGCGTGGGGGTGTAACCGAGACGCAAAGCAAGTGATGAGCCGCACCAGCCCTCAGTGCCTGCCCTGCACCCCTCTTCTCATGGTGGCGGCTGCCCCCACCCCTCTCTGTGCTTCCCAGCTCCTGTTTTTTCTGGGGTGGGCCAGGCACAGTCCCTGAGTAAAGCTGAGGGGAGAAGATAAGCAGTTTATTCACCCCCAGGGTGCAGGCAACAACACAGCAACCTGGCTGGGGACGGTTCTGGAAAGCTGAGCAATGTGTCCCCAGGGCTCCAGTCTGCCGGCCAGCAGCCCCCTGCTCTCCAGCTCATTATGTGCCACACTCCTGAATGGACACCTGCTCTCCAGCGTGCCACTCCTCCCAGCACGGCCCCTTGGCTCTGGTCCTACTGGCGGGCTCCATCCTCCTCAGGAAGCCTTTCTTGCTTAAACTTCCCTGGCCCTGACTACTCGCCCTCCGCGTTCCCTCTATTCTCACACGATCAGCTGGCACAATGGTAACTTGCTCTTGTAAAAACATGGCCTCATGTGCTGAGCAGAATCTTCCCTGCCTCTGCAAGAGAGCAGGCGCCACGGCTAATCCATCCCGGGCATCTTGCACAGCCAATTTCGCAAGTGTTTGTTGAATGACTGAAAAACCTCTGTCCTCCACTTCTATCTGAGGGTTTCTCAAGGACAGGGACCACCCATGTCTTATCTTTTCTTGGATCTTCCCAGTAGAACCAATAAAGGGACACCCGTTTCTGATTGTTTAGTGAAGAAAAGGCTCAGAAAAGCCGTTGCAGCTGACCACTGAGCCTCCCTACCCCCCACCACTGCTCACCTGCCCACCCCAAGGCCCCCCAAGCAGTAGAAGCATCACCTATTATGTACCCTCATCACCGTCCTCTGCAAACCCTGGCTGATCTTGTTTTGGTTTGAGGGACCTAGTGTGAGGGTTTGTCTACTCATTTACCAATCTCCACGGTGTTCATATCAACCCGTCCTAACGTGGCAAAAGCAAGCTCCCCACGGCTTTCCCACTGCCACCTTAACACGGTGCTTTTACCATATATTTGATCTTCATGGGTGGATCTCCATTCTACAGATGAGGAAACTAAGGCTTACAGAGATGAAGTCATAGATCTGGAGTTCCCAGTGTGGACACAGGTCTTCTGACTCCAGTCTACCACGTCACCCCGACACCACTCCGCCCCTCTTAGAACCTCCATGAAGGCATCTCTTCCTTTGGGTTGCGCACAAAGGTCCTTGCGGACAACTGAAAGCTCCATGCAAGAAAGGAGAAGACTGAAATGGCCTTAAGTCCGTGCAGGGGACTTTTGGTGGACACGGCAGCTCCCGATGGAGGCCGGTTCTGTCCAGGCAAAAGGGATGCCACTGCAGAGTAGTGTCCCTGCCTGAGGAGCTGCACACTTTCTTCCACCCGCCAGCACCTCAGACACCACCACAGACCCTCAAGCAGCCCAGGTACCCTCAGGGAGGCCCCGAGGCCTTCAAGAATCAGCGAGGCTTCTTCACTCTTGGCCAGATGCACCCAGGCTGGCCTTCCCTCGGTTTATTCCGGGTCCCTGGTGGTTGCAGCTGCCACATTCTGAGAACCCAGCACAGAGGCCCTCTGCCACCCAGGCACCTGCATGATTGCGTGTCTTCCTCCCTGAAACTACCCACGAGGAAAGTGAGTCCCTGTTCACAGATGAGCCAATGGGACTCAACGAGGTTAAACAACCTGTCCTAAGACCTGCAGCCAGTGAGTGGCAGTGTGCAGACCCAAACCCAGGTCTTTCTAAAGCCTCTCCACTGTACTGCTTCCATCAACCATCCCCACCTTCCTACTCATTTAGACTGCACTCGCCTAGGCCTGGAAATTTATTTCTAACTTTATTTCTTTATTTTTAATAGGTCCTATATTTAAATAGTTCAAAACACATAAGTTACAAATCAGTATCTCATGAAAAGTCTTCCTCTCATATTTGACCCCCAAACATGTAATCACCCTTCCCAGAAGCCACCAGTGTTATGTTTCCTGTATATCCTTCCATATATACATTATGCGAACTAAGTAATTATGCATAAACATTCCTTCCCCACCCTTTTTATCAAATGACAGGGTATTGTACACACGGCTCTGTGCTTGTATTTCGTACTAAACAAAGTGTTCCGGGATCATTCCATATTGAGATGTAAAGAGTTCCTCACTTCTCTTGATGACTGCAAAGCACTCCATTGTCTACAGATCCCTTTAACCATCCCCTGTGACGGATGTTTAGGTCGTTTCTAATCTTCTGCCGTTCAAAAGAATGTGACAATGAGAAACTCTATATAATGTCATCTTGCACACGCACAAGGCCATCTGTAGGGTAAGTGTCTAGACATGAAATTGCTGAGTAAATAGGCTCTGGAATTACACGTTCCCAGCGTGAGGCAGAATAGATTGAGGGAAAGGGTAGCTTGGTGTCTTTTATCCTTGCTCTGTCACTTCCCAACTGTGTGACCTCAAGCGAGTTACATAACCCCTTTACTCCTTGGTCTCTCGGTCTGTTACAGTACTTGCCTGCTTGCAGAGTAGCTGCAAGGTTCAAGTAAAAGAGGTAATGTAGATAAAGCCCAGCACAAAACCTGGCTCGGGAGCTACTGCCAGAGGGAGCCACGACCATTTCCCTTGTTCCCCGTCCTGGGGAGGAGCTTCTCCCACTGACCTGTCCCTCTCCCTGCCGCCTCCCTCTCCTCCATCGCCTGCTTGCACTCCTAGCACCTCCTTACACCATCTGCCACGTGTGTGCATCTCTTACTCACCAGGCAGTAAGCTCCTGGAAGCCCGAGAGCCGTCTCACTCGTTTCTGGGACACCCCCACCACCTACCAGAGGTCCTGGGACACAGCAGTTGCTTGGTAAAGGTCTGCTGAATTGACAGTCACTCTGGAAGATACCCCCGCAGCCCAGCCTCCTAGATTCTTGGTGCTTTAGCAGAGAGAGACAAGGGTCACCTCCAGCCAGCAGACAGAAGAGGCAGCCAGCCTCCCTTTCCTCCGCGCTGAGGCCTGGCAGTCAGCAAAGGTTTTCAAAATGCCCAGCTTCTGCACACCCCATCTCCGCTCTCCACACAGCCACCTCCACACCAGCGCCTGGTATAAAACATTCAGAGGTTCTGCCTCTGGGGAGGGGGGTGGAGAAAGTTCCCCGGCCCCTCTCCTGCCGGTTTGGACTGCACACCACAGGGAGATCATCGCTAGGGACTGTTGCCCAGAGAGCGCAGGGAAGTGGGAGGAAATCATTTCAATTTCTCTCTGGGAGCATAAATGCTTTTTTAATTGCTGTCAAAAGCGGCTCCTCGGGAATGTATTATTGATAGCGGTGGAAAGGAAAGAGAAGACGAAAAGCAGCAATCTCTCGTTTGCCGGCATGGTGGCCCTCCCACCTCTGCGCTTCCTCCCCCTGCACTCCAGGCCAGCACCTCCCTCCTCAGCATCAGTGCTCTTGTTCTAGGGCTCCTTCCCCACCGCCTTCCCCAGTCCTCTCTCCTGGCCTGCCTGGAGTTTGGCTTTGCCCTTGCTCTCTCCCAGGCCCTGCCTTCCTCCTTGCTCTAGATCTGTCTCCTCCCCTGCCCTGCAGGAGCTCTGTCCTCTCACTCGGTGTCCCGGCCTTTACCCTGCCCCTCTGGGTTACCCCAGCACCTACCACGGAGCTATAGCTCTGTTCTCTCTTCTCCCTGCCTTTCCCGTGGAACCCTCTGACCGCTGCATTCTAACCCTCTCTCAGCCCCTCCTCCTCTCCCCTTTCTACTTGGCTCCTTTCCCGGGGGTCTCGGACCCTCAGTTATGCCCTCTCCCACCGGGAGAGAGGCCGGGCTAAGCGTTTGGTGTTTCTGGACCCCTAGATTGGGGATAGGGACATTTTTATTTCCATTCTCCTCCCGCACCCAGACCACCAACTATTTCCCAAATTCCAGCCTTAATCCCTGAGTGTGCCCACTGGTCGGGTGAACTTTCATCTGTTCACTGGCTGTGGGGGGCCAGCACTCGCAGAGCCCAGATGAGCTGAGGACTCCAGGTGTAGACTCCCCCAAGCTCCTTCCTGCACTCCAGCCGATTCTCATGATCCGCCCCGTCATGGAGCTCTCCCCGCAGTAGGTCTCAGTTCTCCCTCTTTCTCACACTGGAAACTGCCAAGGCTCCCTCCTGGGCTGGACAGCGCGGGCCCCCAACAGGGCCTCCTGTCCCTTTAAGAAAGCACAGGCAGCCTTCAGGCACCACCTGCTCCTCCCCACCCTCTCCCCAGCTGGGGGGAGGGGAGCAAAGCTGAATATTCCAGCACAGCCCCCTCCAGACGAGCTCATGAATATTGGCTGATCTTCCCGGGGGGATAGGAGCTGTTCTGCTCTTGTGGAACCTAGGAGAAGGGTGACAAGGCTCATTTCTCTCCTCCCATTCTCTCACCAGCAGCTTCCTTCTTCCCCCCTTTCCCTGTCCACTTCTCCCTCCCAGAGCCTGGGAGAAAGGAGAACTCACTCCCCTGCTCTCCAGCTCTCAGCACCCACAAATGTTTGCTGAGCAGCTACTGAGTGCTGCTGACTCACACAGCAAAGCACACCCAGCCCTTCCCCTGTCCCTCAGGCCCCCCAACCCATCCTTCTCCCGGTACAGCCAGGGGTCCTGATCAGAGCCTCACTCCACATCCCAAAATGGCCAGAGCGGTCGCCTCAAACAGTGGCTGTGAAAGCAAATCTAGTTGCATGTGATGCTTGCACAGTTTTAGTTTTCAGACCAAAATGCAGTGAATTTCCCAAACCTCTCTTCAGGGCAGCCCCCAGTTCCTGCCTCTTCTCCCCTGTGCTGAGCTTCACCACCCGCTCCTCTCTTCACAGGGCCCCCCACCCCTGGGGCCCCCACGCCCCATCGGTCCAGCCAGCTCCCAGTGCCAGCCGAGTCTGGTTCAGCTCAGCCGGGTCTGACCCTCCTGACTCGGTTCCAGCTCAGCACCTTCTGCTTCCTCTCGGCGGTGTTGGAAGCCGTGGAAGCAGGTTTCTTCCAAGTGCTTCCGGGGCTGCACCCTCTCACCACGCTTACCACAGTCCCACCCTGGCTCCTCACCACCGCCACCGCTATCGGGCAAAGCTCCATCCCACCCACCCCGGCCCCAGGCGGGGACCCCGTGAAGATGTGGGGACGGCAGGCAGGGTGTGGGGACTCATACTGTCTCTGTTCCAACCACGCTGACAGATAAACGATGACCAAGGGCTTTCGGCAGGTTGGCCAGATGGGGTTCCGGCCTGGGTCGCTTCTCTGGTCACTGCAGGCCCCCCCCCATGCCAGCTCGCTGCACGGCAAACAGAACTGCTAAGAGGCCCTTCCACTCCCGTGGCGCTCACTGCTCTTCCCTCCCTTGTTCCATCTCACTCTCCCTGCAACTCTTCTGAGCCTCTTCTCATTTTCTCCCATTTCTTCAACTTCTTTTCTGCCTTCCCCCTGCTTGCTTGCTTTCTTCCTCCCTCCTAGTCCCTTCCCACCCCCCAAATCCATACCACCTTCCCTCCCGCCTCTATATTTAGCTCAGAGCCGGGGCTTCAGAAAGGCTGCGCTGCTGGAGCTGGCATCCAGTCTGGAAGGGTCTGTCAGCATTTCCATAAGAGGCTCGGCTGGGCTGGGATGAGTTTGTAGCTGAGCCGTTTCCTTCCTTAACCACACCAGGCCCCGGCTGAGTGTCGGCAGAAAGGGGACCTCTGAGTACATCGGAGAGTTCTCCCCAGACATGGGCAAGCTCTTCAAGAGAAAAAGGGACTGTGGGTTAATTCTAAGGGTGGATCTGGGGCCCGGGTAACCAGCAACCAGGAGGGCACAGTGAGTTAGGACTCTGCCACAGGTTAGGATCTCTGGGAGCCTGAGGACAGAGCCTTCCTAACTGAAGATGGGGTAAGCGGTTGTTATCGTAACTCATGACGTGACCTGAGGAGCTTTGAAAGACCCACCGTTATAGCCATCTATGTTAAACCAATGCCTCTGGAAGATCTCCTATAAAAATCGTATCAAATATTTGAGGGGCATTTCACAGTTAACTAAGTAGTTTGAACACAGCATTGCTTTTTTGTGGGGGCTGATGGGGGAGAGGGGCTGGGGAGGGGAAATCCACGCCAGGTTTTCCTCTCTCAAGCCCTGAACACAGCATTGCTTTTGATCCTCACGATTCTGCGATCAAGACAGAGAATTAGTACATCGATGTAATTTGCTAAGGACACACAGTTGAGTAAAGCTTGAACTCGAACGCAGGTCTTTCACTTCTAACTGCAGTGAATACACCTGCCAGCACCAGGTGGGCCATCAGCCCAAGCATCTGCAGCTGGGAGGTCAGGAACCTCAGCTGCAGGACCAGAGACCCAGCTGGAATCCTAGCTCTGCTACTTAGTGCTGTGGTCATCTGGGGCAGGTCGCTTCACTTCTCTGAGTCCCACAGAGGACTGTTGTGAGGATTAAAGGACGTAATGATCCAAAGCTCAACACACAGGAGGTGTTAATAAAGGGCAAATAGTATTATAATATCACTGGTATATTAACATAGAGCTGCAATCCCTGAAGGTACAGGATGTGGGACAATCAAGTTTCAAGGGAGGGGATAGCAAGGGTCTGGAGAGGTGTGGGGTGTGGCGTGGGTGGACCAAGCAGCGGACCTGGCCAGCGTGTAGGAGCAGCAGTCGGTGGGGGTCAGGGGCAACTCAAATGTCAGCTACTGTCTAGTCCCTGGAATAGGCCCCTAACTGTGATGTATAAACATCATTCACATCTATCCGTCCATTCACTCCTAAGGGTTAGAGATGGCTGGGAGTGGGAGACGGGACTAGCATTATAATCCCCGTTTTGCAGATACGGAAACCAAGATTCAGAAAGGGAAAGCGATCTGCTCAAGGTCACAGCTAATCATTTCGTTCATTCATTCACTCCCTCATCAGATATGTAGTGAGTACCTACTATGTGCAGATGCTGTGTTATACAGGACGGGAACACCTAGTCCCACAAGTTCTCTATTATAAGACCACCATGGGCTGGGCCTGTAATGCTAGCCTGAGGCTAGAGCCATCCTCCTGCCTCAGCCTTCTGAGCAGCTGGGACTGCAGGCGCGTACCACCATGTCCAGCTAATTTTTGTATTTTTAGTAGAGATGGGATCACTCTTGCTGAGGCTGGTCTCGGAACTCCTGGCCTCAAGCAATCCTCCCGCCTCAGTCTTCCAGGGTGCTGGGATTACAGGGAAGATTTTTTCTAGAGGCCATCTCTTCAACCCGTCAGCCTGAACTGATGGAAGGAAGAACTGAGCTAACTCCCCAAGTGGATAAACCAGCTTCCCGGCAGCTCACGCCTCTAGGGAGCAACCTCTGCTGCCCAGAGCATTTACTGTGCTTCATCTGAAGCCCTCCGGCACCAGGCACCCCCTCGTTGCATTCATTGCCCTCCCCTGAACCCTTCTGCTTCTTGCCTTTGCTGTTCTATTTTTTATCTGCTTCCTTATTCTCATGGCCTCCTAGAAAGAGCTGTGGACTCAGAGTCAAAAAACCTCATTCAGAATTCCAGCTCTCTCACTCACAGTCGAATGACCATAGCCTCAAATTCTCTGGGCCTCAGTTTCTTCATCTGTAAAATGAGCATAATAATACCTAGTTGCCATGAGATCAAATGAGATAATGGATGAGAAGCAGTTTTGTAAGCTGTAAACAACCCTACTCAAGTAAAGGCTTATCATTAATTCCCCTTGTTTCTCTGACACCAGTGAGAAATGAGCTGGGGGAAGCATCAGGACTCCAGGTCAAAGTGGGGAATGATGCTTTTGAACCCTAACGCTGCCCTCGGGTTCTCCAGGCGACCGTGGGAAAGCCATGTAGTCGCTGAGCCTCGGTTTCCTCATTAGGAAAGGAGGAGTCATTAGACCTGTTGGCCTCCACCAGCTGAGGACAGGAGTTGCTCATAAACAGTGATTGTTCATGCTTTATTTTAGAGAAGCTTCTGAGTGGCCTCCACCAATGACCATTTATTGAGCACACACGATGTGGTCTCCTGGGCTGGGCAAACAGATCTGCCAAAGGCCAACGCCTTGCCCTGGGAGAGTAGGCAACCTAACCCAGCCCTGCCAAGAAACAGAGCAAGGCACCGTCTCATCACACGTGTTCCCTGCCTTCACTGTCCCTTGGATAACTGACTTGAGCAGAAATGACAGCTAGGCCTTGTCTCTGACATAGGCCACTAACACCTGGTGGGACCCTGAAGTATCGGAAAAGGGAAGGGGCTGGGTATAGGGGCTCACACCTATAATCCCAGCACATTGCGAGGCTGAGGTGGGAGGATCACTTGAGGCCAGGAGTTCAAGTCCAGCCTGGACAACAGAGCGAAACCATGTCTCTAACAAAAAAATTAAAAAATCAGCTGGGTGTGGTAGTGTGCACCTGTAGTTCTAGCTACTCAGGAGGCTGAGGCTGCAGGATCCCTTGAGCCCAGGAGTTCAAGGCTGCAGTGAACTATGATGACAACACTACACTCCAGCCTGGGCAACAGAGCAAGACCCTGTCTCTGAAAAAAAAAAAAATTTAAATGTTTTAAAAAGTAAAAGGACGTGTTTCCTTGTCAATGTCTGGGTCTACTCAAGGGCTGCTAATCTCTGCTTCTCAGTGTCTCTTGCAGCTGGGGCGAAGGGACGCCAGCAGCGAGGCCAAGAGGCTTGCTGAAGTTAAGGGGGACAAAGAGAAAAAGTAGTGATGCTCTCAGTTGATAACAAAAGCTGCAAGGATGTCAAAATCCAAGACTTGGTGTCCTGCCTTCCTTGGAGGAGGGATTATCACAGGAGATGTGACTCTGCCCTCAGATATGGTTGAGGCTGTAGCTGGTTCTTCTCCTGTTTACTCAGGAACTCTGTAAAAGCAGGTTCTCAAAAAACAATTTTGAAAGAGAGAGATTTACATCTCTTTTCCATCCATTCAGCAACTTAGAACTCCTGCAGGTACCTGTTAGCGAGGGAATTCCCAGGACTGATCTTTAACTGCTACTGAGGAAGTTGTGGGATTAGGTGTTTTCCTGTTATTTTTGCAAGACCACCCCTTTCACCGGGCCGCCAGATTAGTCTCCCTGAAATGCTGCTTTAGCCTCTCATTTTCCAGCTGGGCCCTTCAGTGATGCTCTGCTGCCTAGAGGATCAAGTTCAAAACAATAACTTCCCCGAGTTGACCTGGAGCCAATCCCGGCCCTGCCCTCAATGAATGAATGAGCAGGGTTACTTCAACCTCTGCAAGCATCAGTTTTCTCAACTGCAAAATTAGGCAAATGGTACTGCCGTTATGTGGCTGTGATTAAACTTCAAAACATTGTCATGTACTGCAAAACAACGTTTCAGTCAACAACAGATTGAATATATGACGGTGGTCACATAAGATTCTAATACCATATTTTTACTGTACCTTTTCTGCGTTCAGATATGTTTAGATGCACCAATATTTACATTGTGTTATAATTGCCTATGGTGTTCATACAGCGACATACTGTACAGGTTTGCAGCCTAGGAGAAGAAGCTGCACCATATAGGCTGGGTGTGTAGTCGGCTGTTCCACCTAGGTTTGTGTAAGCACGCCTGTGATGTTTGCACAACGACAAAATCACCTATGATGCATTTCTCAGAGCATATCCCCATCTTTAAGTGACACAGGACTAGATGTGTGAGGCACCGTGCCAAGTTTGTAGAAACGACTCAGGACTCATTTGCTCTTCCCCTTTCCCTCTCCTCTGTTTCTTAGTCCTACTTCCCATGACAGTCTCCTCCAGCAACAGGCACAGCGTGAGCCTAATTGCACATCGCCCTGGGAATTCTGGGAGCCTGATGCTGACAGCCAATACATCACACTGACAGGGGCCAGGAGGGCACCCAGGAAAGGTGAGGACTTTGGGATGGAGGATTAGGCTGCTGACATGTCCCGACCGTCCCATTTATGGTTTCAGACAAAAAAGGGAGATGAAGTCTGCCCCAAGTACTGTGAGTGGGGGAAGCGCTGAGAAGACAGAAAACTCACCCTGAGACAAGAACACTGGCTCTCCGTATACAAGAACCAGTGTTTGTTAGAAAACATTGAGCATATAATTTAAATGGGCTTGGCTTGGCCCCTGGGGAACCACCCATTGTCCTTTCAAAGACACTAAAAAACCAAAAAGAAAAAAGGAAAGACCAATATCAGCTCCAGAGCTCGGGCTCCAGCACCAGCGACCAGGAGCCTGAAGACTGGGGGCCGGTGCGGCCAAAGAGCAGAGTCAACAACAACAGGATGACCTCATCTACCCAGTTATCAAAAACCACAATGTCTGAAAACCGAACGTCTGCCAAGAAGGAGTATGAGTCACCAGGACCCACAGGAAAGAGGGCCTGGGGTGGGGTGGGCAGCGTGGCATGATGAAAAAAGCAAGTATTTTGACAACAAATGCAGGTTCAAATCCTGACATAGCTCTGGGGCCTTCAGCTCTCTGAGTCTCAGCTTCCTTATCTTTAAAAATGGGGAATAATAATAGTGCTTATGTCATAGAGTGGTTTTAAGGATTAAATGAGTTAATCAGTATAAAGGACTTTAGCAATAAATGGCATTTATTATTTTGATAGCCAAATTCTTGATTTTTCCCAAAGTTGTTGAAAGAAGGGTCCTATTCTCTCCTCAGCTTCCACTGCCCCCAACAGGAACCCTCGGCTTCAATTTTTACATCCTCTGGGGGACTGATCCCCCAGAAGCTCAGGCCTCGCTGCCTTGGTTCCAGCCATTCCCTGGCGATGCCAGCCCCCAGCCATCACACCCCCTGAATACACACAGGACTTCTCTTCTGATCCACTCGACGACAGACTACAGACCATTCTGGGACAGTCTCGTGTCATTTATGTCTTGTTTTATTATGTTGCTGGTTAATTCTTCATGGGTGTAAGTTTTTGCACCCAACTCTACCATAGCATTTTCATAGCTCTTCCTGCAGCTAGTAAAAGCCACATCCATACTTGATGCTAAAGCTACTTATATTCTGAATGAATGAATGAGCTTATCTTAGTTAGAGCATTAGGCTGATGAGCTGGGGGCTTAGAGTCCAGGCTGCAGAGGGCTCTCAGAGCCCCGGCCACCTCTGCAGCTCTGTGCCACTGGCCAATCAGGCATGAGACTAGGTGGGGTGACTGAGTCTCCCACCACCGCAGCCACACCTAAGGCAAGTGCCCTGCAGAGGGGCCCAGAAGCTTTTCCTTCCTTTACTCCACTGTTTTCCGTGACGATGAACTAGTTCGAGGTGGCTGGGGCCTTTAGGAAGGGAAATAACCAGGTGGACCCAGACTGAGACAATAATGCAGAGGCAGCTGGAGGCTGGGACTGGGGCAAACCTCAGTCGGGCTAGGAACAGAATCCAAGAGCACACGAGTATCTCTGCACAAATGTGGGAGTAGGTGGTGCTGGGCATCTAGTCAGCCTAACAGGGCCTCGCAGCCAGCAGCCCATGGGGCAGCCGACCATCTGGAATCCATGAGGGCACTGGTCATCACAGGAGCCGTTCAACTGCGAAAGGGCCCCAGGCAAGGTCACGTCCAGCCTTGTGGAGGCACCCAGGGACTGGGCCACAGCCAAACCAGGGACTGAACTGCATGGTCCCTCTTCTGATTGTTAAGGGCTCTCGGAGGGGACAAAGGAGCCTGGCAGGCCTGGCTGCCCCACCATTCCCAGGTTGGGATGGTCTTCAGCCTCCCTCCTGCAGGTAAATGCCTGGTTAGGATGTTCTTCCTCTCATCCTATGTTCAGAATCTGCAGGTAAAGAGAAGGAAGCTAGAGGGAAGAATACCTTGGAGGTAATTCATGCAAGCCTTGCTTCTCTCAGTGGTAATTTAAAAACTGGAGCTGTCTCTCTTTTGGAATGGTAAAATTTAACCTAAAAAAAAACAACAAAAAAAAACTGGAGCTGGCCAGAAGCCAAGATGGGTGCAGGAACTAGGGAAGACAAAGGAAGGGAACAAACAGAAGGAGAGACTGACAAATCCAGCTGCAAAACACCATAATAGTAGGATTTTGTTGTCTAATGTGTTTCGTAGTATCTTGTAAGTAGAGAAATCCCCTAATGGCGTGACCTATCTCAAGCGTGACCTTTAGATTCGATACCAATACCTGCTGAATTCCAGGTAAAATCTCACACACACACACACGTACCACTGATTCTCTGAATGATGGGGGCTTTGCATAAAAAAGGACAGGAGCAAGGGCCCCAAGTAACCCAGAATTTTGAGGCAAAAAGGATAGTGACCTCAGTCTCAAGAAACAGAAGGTACAGGGCTGGACTTCTTGGGAGGATGTGAATTGCCCGTGAGACCAACCCAGCAACCAACAGCTGCTCCCTTGCCCAAGCCAGGGAACTAACACCCCCAGGGCTGTTCCTGAGATGAGCTGCAGCCTGGGGTCACCCCAATGGAGGGCTCATAAGGCATGTCCCTTTGCCATGGATCCCTCCATGGCCTCGCCTACACGGCACTCTCAGGACAGTCATGTCCGGAAGTTAAAAAAAAACGGGTCCACGTATAACAGGAGATATGGGAAGGAAGAGAAATTCATTCCTGTTCCCTGAGCTAGTGGGAAGAGGCAACTTTTCTTTTCAACGAATATGGGCCTCGGGTCTAATATCAGTCAAGATTTTTTCCACTGTAATTAAGAGAAACCCAACGGTAATTGCCTTGAGCAAAATTCATGTGTGTATCAGGCCCAGCTACATACAGAGCTCACAGGATGTGGTCAGGACTGATTTCTCCTCAACTCATCGCTGGACTTTCCTCTACGTCGACTCCACTCTCGGGCAGGCGCTGGCAAGGCGGCCCCAGCAGCTCCAGGTGTATACCCCACTAGTTTCAATTCTTCTGGTGATAGTTTCAACCAAAGACCCAGAATTGAGTCTCATTGCCTGGTTTGAGTTATGTGCACATTCCTGGAGCCAGGGGTGGAGTCAACTGCTCCCAAACTGCACATTCGTAGCATGACAGGGGAGAGACTTTTCCCAAAAATCAGAGTGTGCTACCAGATGCAGACGAGACTACAAATGACCACTACGAAGCCTGTCTTGAATCAGCCGCACCCAATCAACCACTAAAATATGTGTCGGGGTTAGATGAACACTCAAAAAGATGGATGACATGAAGAACTTCTTTTTTAATTTAAGAGACAGTTTCTCTCTCTGTCACCCAGACTGGAGTGCAGCGGTGCTATCGTAGTTCACTGCAGCCTCGAACTCCTGAGCTCAATCAATTCTCCTGCCTCAGCCTCCCGAGTGGCTCGAACTACAGGTTCACCACCATGCCTGCCTGTTGCTCAGGCTGGTCTCAAACTCCTGGCCTCAAGCCATCCTGCCACCTCAGCTTCCCAAAGTGCTGGGATTACAAGTGTGACCCACTTTGCTTGGCCCGACATGAAAAATTTCTGACAAATTCTTGGCTCGCCAATCTTATCCAACTTCGTCTCCCAGTCTTCAAACAGAGCCTGGCATGAAGTCAGTGCGCGGAACTATCCACAAAGCATCAGTGAAAACTGTGAGTTCAAGAAGAATGAAGATACAGTTAGACAGAAGGAATAAGTTCCACATTCAATTACACAGTAGGGAAATGACAGTTAATAATTTATTGTATATTTCAAAATAGCTCAAAGAGAAGAATCATAATGATCCCAACACAAAGAAAAGATAAATGTTTGCGGTGACGGATATCTCAATGGCCCTGATTTGATCATTGCATATTGTATACAGGTGCCCCCAAAATATATACAACTGTTACATATCAATTCTAAAACTTTTAAAATAAAGTTAAAAAAAAGAAGACTGTTTAGCCAAAAACAGTCATCTCTCCTGGGTGTCCAAAAGAGGTAGAAATTACTTGAAGCATTACAGCTCTTTTACAATGTGTCTAGCAGTTTTTCCAGTCCTCACGGGAAGACCCCCCAAAATATCAAAATTTAAAAAAATTTAAAAAGGAAAAAAAGGAAACTACTTGAAAATTCTAGTTTTCATAATTCAGGAGATCTGAAGACGTGGGGTAGAGATGGTTGTGAAGAAGGCTGAGGTAACTTTGGGGCTGGACAGAGAAGGTTTTGTTCGTGGTGTGATGGGGAAGACGAGAGAAACAACCCTGACCACGGGCTAGGATGGAAGGAATGGAAACCTGAGAGAGGGAACAGAAAATGTGGCTTGGAAGCTGGTAGGCGAGGGAGCCCATGCACCAGCTCTGCATGCTGGAGACCGAGCTCTCGGCTCGCTGGGGTGGAGCTAACCCACCAAGATGCCAGAGCCAGTCATAAACTATTTTGTGAACTTTAAGCAGCTGACCAAATGCTAAGTACCGGAGAGGGCAAGTGCAAGAAGCAGGCAGGCATGGAGGAAAGGCAGAGCTCCAGCAGCCACGTACTCCAACAGCAGAGTCTTTGGAAGAGAACATACGGGCTTTACAGTGAGGAAACTAGGTTTGAAACCGAGTAGCGCTACACACCTGCTCTGTGACCTTGAGTAAGTTACTGAATCTCTCTGGCCTTCAGTTCCCTCATCTATAAAATGACAGTAATAGTACCCCTCGAGGTGTCATGAGGGTCAGATACAATAGCGTAACCAAAACCTTTAGCACAATACCTGAGATTTTGGAAGTGTATGATCGATGGTGAGTATATACTCCACCAAGACTTCCTGTCTCAAAGGTTTATGAGCATTCCTACATTTGTCATGCCACAGGTAGCCTCAGAAACGGGGGAGGGAGGAGGGTGGGGTCCTAGAGGGAGAGACATTGACCCTCCTCTTTACTTCCTTGCTTGGCGTCTGTGGCTTCCAGGGGAGTCAAAGACCCACAGCCCTGTCCCCGGGTCTTGCAGAACCCAAGGTTAGCCCGAACCAGGCAGATGGCATGTTGCTCCTTCTCAAAGACCTCCAGGTAACAGGTTCTTGGCCTGCCCGCCTTGGAAATGCTATTAGTTATTTAGAATATTCTTTCTTGTGACGAACGCTGACTCTCAAGCACCAATAGCACTTTACGTCCATTCACGTGTTCAGTCTTTCATTCCTGCTGTAATCATTATTAGGCACCTGTTATGCCAGGCACCCTGACAGCTGCTGGAAATACGAAAATGAGTAAGACGCCTTTGCCCTCCAGGAGTCTGGAGTCTAGTGGGGATGAGGCACAACAACAGACAGGTGTCATGGTACACAGCAAGCACTTAACAGAGGTTAATTCTAAACACATTGGAAGCCCTGAAGGGCTCCTAATCTGGGTTTTGGAGAGGGGACTCAGGGAGGCTTCTCAGGGGAGGTGACACATGAACCCAGTCTCAAGGGACTGCTGCACGAGTGCACCTGAGCCACAGTTATTCTGTGGCTGCAATTCCTCAGCCTTTATCACGCAGGAAGCACAATAGGTTGGTTATTATGGGGCTGATTATCGCATGGAGATGATATCACACTATCACGACGCCGAATTCACGTGGGTAATTACCAGGCAGAAGTTATAGCTCCATAGCCGCGATTACAGCTTGCGCACTATGACTCTGGTGGTGAATGGCACCGTATGGTCCTGAGACAGGCGGTCCAGTCACGTTGGGCCACAGGGCTTGCTGCAGCCTCCAAGATCCATGGAAAGTGCGGGAATGGAGGCCTGGGCCTCACAGAGACATCGGGAGTGGCTCACTGGGAAAGAGTGTGTCCCCGCAAAGCTATGGAATCATCTTTTCCAGAAATCTGTCTGGATTCAGAATTAGCTGCTGCTCGGGTAGTAGCAAGAGCACTCCTGCCTGGAGTGTGGAGGGGGAGAACCACATGACCTCCGGAGGTCCCCGCTTGTCAAGGAGCCCACCATTTCAGAATGCACCTCCGTATTTCTGACTTACCCAAGGATGTTGGCTCAAGCTGCTGCCCTTAGCTTTCCTCTCAAATCAGTCAGCCAGGTTGCACGCCACCATAGGAAAGGCATCTCACTGCATCCCTTACCTGTCCTCTGATGCCACAGACACGGGAACCTATGGGGGCCTAGAGAAATTAAGCATTTGCAAAGGCCCCTCAGCAAACCAAAAATAAACATTGCCTGTGGCCACTAGCAGACAATCCACACCCCTCTAGGAAACACAACAGGGTTAGCTTTTCCTGCCTACAGACTTTCTCCCCACCACCAACCACCAAATCCCAGAAGACACTAAGAAGGCCGATGAGGCCAGACTGCAGCCATCCCTCCCCACCTCTGCCTTGGCTCCGGCAGGCACCTCTCACTCAGTTCCAGCAGCAAAAGAGCTCCGGGCCACAAACGTCAGTCTGGAGTGGGGTGCTGGGGAAGACAGCGAAAGCCTTAAAATGCTGCAGATCTCAGTTACTGCCCTCTTTTTGTTTCTGGGGGGTGCCCCAAGAGAATCTACAGTAGGGACTAAGGTGGACCTGCTGAAGAATTTGCTCACTTCTAATAGACCAAGTCGAGCTGCCTAACCCAACGCGGCTGCAGAGTCTCCTTCTCAGAGGATTCCCTATTTGCTGAGCCATTGGCAGCGCTGCTTGCAGGCAGGGGCACGGACTGAGTGGCTTCCCAAGAGCACAGGGTGCCTCCTTTCCGGAGGTCTGGTGAGACTCAGAGGAATCAGGAACAGAGCGGGGCAGACAGTTGTTGGGTAGTGAGTGATTTTTTAACACTCACCCACTGCAGCTCTCATGACCCTTCTGTTCACTTCTGGGTCTGCCCACATTACCACGCTCCCCCTCTCCCCGGCATGCCCACTCCCCAGGCTAAATACAAAGAGTAGTTACCCTCTTCTGGCCTCCCCCGCCCCCTGCATAGACTGAGAGCCTCTGCAGTGGGCACAGGCCTGCCCACCCTCCTCCGTCCCTGCCTTCTGGAAGCTGTTAGACTGAGTGAGACGGACACAGCCCGGACGGACGTTTTTAAGACCTCTCATTCGCCTGCCCCAGGGTGGGGTCTGTCTGGGCACCACTCTCTCTCTTACTGGGTATCAGTCCTCTCTGGGCTTCATTTCTCATGGAATTGGCGTAATGACATCTACTTCTCGGGACTTTGAAAGTGAAAGGCAATAAATGCAAGTAAAGTGGCTTGTCCCTTGTTGGGCACATAGCAGGGCTCAATATTAGTTGGATGAGTGGCTGGAAGGTAAGCACACAGCCTGAGCCTGGGAAGCCTTGGGTTCCCCGTGTGTTTGGAAAGGGTCACAAGATGGGCAAGGACTGCTCAGATAATGGAGAGACTGTGGGTGGCTAGATCCGGCCTGAGCCTCCCCTAGAAACCAAATTCCACTCTAGGTTTCTGGGAGAGCCTCCTTCTGTGGTCTCTCCCAGGTGAGAAGCAAAGGGAAGGGAAATTTCTGGAATCCAGGCTCCAGTGTCAGAGAACCAGAAAGACTGAAATTCGGTTCCTGGAATGCAGACAGGTTCCACTGCCCCCCCTTCCCCAGCAGCTCCTCCCAGCCAGGGCCGCTCTCCCCAGCACTCCCCAAGTCTATGGATCCTGAAGCCTGAAGAATTGGCTTAGGGTGGGGAGGGTGAGAAAGCCTGTCAGCTCAAGGCCAGGGGACGAGCCTTGGGCCAGCAGTCAGAGGACTTCTGTCATAGTCCTGCCATGAAATGCATGATACCAAACAATGTAGTCAACCTTTGTGAGGCTCAGTTTACCCCAACTGTAAAATGGGAATAATAACGCATGCCCTATTCTTCCTATCATATGGGACTACTACAGGATCGAAGTAAATATTCTATGTAGAAAAAGCACACTGTGAACTGCAAGTACTGCGCAAACACAGGAGAACTATTAAAGGCTCTGGAAGCGGGAGCATCTGAGATGGGACGGGTTGTAAACTCTTCCTGTCTAGCACGGCCGGGAAGTATCCTTCCGATTGAGTTTCCTTTGATCTTCTTTTAAAACTTAATGAGTATTTAGGGCAAAGCTGACACTCTAATTAGGATTCAAAATTAAATTTAAAAATCATCACTTGTTCTCTTCACTCCACACTCACTTACTCCATCCAGCACAACCATTAACCAAAACCTATTTTTAAATGGCACTAATTCCCTGTACCCTGAAACAAAAGAGAGACAAATATTTTGTTAGAAAAACAAATCATGAACCAAACTTCAGTTAAAAACAAACGAACAAACAGTTAATGAGTTCAAAGTGAAATTAAAGCCAAACCACTGCAGCTTCCAAAACTATCGAACCAGAATGAAATTAGGACAGCAAAAGATGCTCCCAAGTAAATCAAACTAATTCTGCATCTCTTCAAAGGCCCTGAATCAAAAAGATGCTTCTGACCCTCACCTCCTCTATTTCGGGTTTTCCCGCGTCAAACTCTGCACTCCTTCATTTAACAGGATGCACCCGATTGTCTTTGATGTGCTAGTCACTGGGACACAAAGATGCGAAATAGACAGTCCCGTCCCTCCAGGAGCACATGGCCCAGGACACAGGTTCTTCCTGTGAACACACGCTCCCCCTGCCTGGCTTAACCCTCCTCCGACAGGACATCTGCCTGAGATTGCAGAGTAAAATGGAACTCTCGGCACCCCGACTAGCCCTCTTTATTGCCAAAATCAGAGCATGAAGCCAGCAATACACAAAGAACAAAAAAACCAATGAACAAAAGTTGAGCCATAAGGACCTCTGCGGAGCAGTGACTAGGTGGTCCTCTGAGACCAGCTCCTCAAGCCAGTGGAGAAAGTGTCTTTTGATTTAATTCTGCATTCCACCCTTGCAGGTTCAGACACACTTTCTAATGATCTCAGTAAAGGTGGTTCCATCCAGTCCTCTCCACAGGAATCCCAGAAAGTGGGAAAAATGGAACTGTTGCTTGTCGGTGATGACCACCCACACTCAGCAAGGGGCTGAGCTGGGAGTCAAGCCTCCTGGTGGAGGATCCTGCAAGGTTCCTGCAGTGGAGAAATAGGCCCAGCTTGCTGATGCTATTGCTGCTGAGATAGCAGCTGCTGTTTGCTTATTGCTCTTATGAATACAGCCAGAAGTATCCATCCTTATCTTCCTTAGATTCCCCCAAGCTGACATCATTATTGTCTTCCTTGAGCAGAGTCCTCCCTGCCTGATTCCTGAAGCAGTCCTCACTCTGGATTTGAGAATCTCTTGATTGCAGTGAGAATGTCCTGGAGGGTCAACCCCTGCCATCTGGGTTCCCATGGGCCTGGGCCAAGTCCAGGGACTTCTGTCTTGGTATCTCTGCCTAGCATTCTTACCCCCAGTCCCCAGCGGGAGCTCACCCAACCTTTGAGGCCAACCTGCAGCTAAATTCGTTTCCCAAGCTGTCTTCCCAGATCCTGTTTCTTCCCTATCAGAGCCTTTGCCCTGGGTTATGTATGATAAGAACAGACAAAGGGCTTGGAGGCAGATGTTACTTGGATAAATGCCCTGCCTTCAGCAGTCACCAAGGGGAAAAATTTCGGAGTCCAGTAGCAGTCCCATCAACCCCAAGAAGCCTTCCTCAAAGGCTCCAGCCTGTCTCTTCAGCTTCCCTTTTGCTACGCTTTCATTGGGTTTTTCACCGGGATCCAAGTTTTAGACTTAATCATGTACTTCATTCTGTTGTTATCCGCTCTATGTGTCTCCACACTAGGTCAGAGGCTTCTGGAAGGCAGGGCCTGTTATATATGACTGCGCGCATTACGCTGCGCCTAGATCATCCCTCCCACGTCTCTTGGCTTCCAATCTACCCGACACGCTGCGTCACAGCCAGCTTGCTGAGCACAGACCCACTGAGCCACTCAGAGCCCTCCACAGATGGGACCCAAACCACCTCCCCAGCCTTTCCTCTCCGTTCTTTCTACCTCCACACCTTCCTTCCTGCCCCTCCCTGCCCTGCTCCACCCCGCCCCTCACCCAAAACAGTCTACAGCTTGCTCTTCAAAGATTTTTAGGTACTTCCAAATACTTTCTCCTTCCTAGAGCCTTCTAATATTCTTATCCGAAGTAATCAGTCCCTGGAATTTCCAAAGAAGTATTTTAATATTTCATCTTTTAATATGTACTACCCGTGGCTGGTCCGAAGGCAGTGAGTTATCTCCCCTGGTGGTCCACGGTCAGTTACAGATGGAACTCCTTATTCTATTCTTTCCCCGCTTCTCACCACTGCACTTGACTAGTCTTAAAAATATATATGAAAAATTAAAATAAAAAAGTACTACCTAGCACATAGTAAGCACTCGATAAATATGTTAAAAAGAATAACTATAGCACTCCCTTCTATTGTAGTTACTTATTCTATGAACGCATCTTCCCCCATCCCCCACTACACTGTAGGCTTCTTATCTCTGTATACCTCATCTGGGCCCAGAGGATGTTGAAACAGTAGACATTCAATAAACGTATACTGAATTGAATAGCACGTATTCAGTAACACTTATTGAATGAGTAAAATGCACTGAAATGAGTCTACCTAAACCGCAGGTACTAGCTCAATGGGTTTCTATATTACTTTCTTTTTTTTTTTAATCTTTCAATTTACCCAGAACCACGCCCAAGAAGCCTTGTGCAAGTGGACTCTTGATATTACTCTCTATATTGCATTTCTATATTACTTCGTACAAGTGACCAAAAAACCCAATTTCATCTAGCGTAGGCATACATCATGAGTCATGCAACTCGTGTGTAGGAAAGGCAAGGGCACAGTAGGCACAACTGACTCCAATGCTGCCAGCGCTCACTCCTTAGCTTTCTCTCTGCCCCCCTCTGCATGCGAGCTGGATTCTTTCCCACTGGGGCTTCTTCCCCGTGGCAGGGAACGCAGACCCTTAAACTTCCAGAGCCTCTCTCCTCCCCTTCCTAGCAGTGTTCACTGCCGGAACCAAGTCTTGTTCTCTCTTTGATTTTAAGTTTAAAAATCCCAAGAAAGGACATAATTGGCTCAGCTTGGGTCAGATGTGGGTAGGACCTGTAATAAAATGAAAGTTTCCATCTTGACAGTGAGGAGCAAGAACATCTTAAAGAACTAGTGGGCTCAGGGAGGATGGTCGCTGTTCTAGACAAGACAAAAACTGTAGATACCCAAATAGGGAGTGATGCCATTTGCATTCAAGGGAGATGACGGGGATTTGGGGAACTCAAGGTGGAGCCATCAAGATGCATAGGAACATACACTGTTAAACACTTAGGGCAGAGAGCACTGATTGCATTTTCTTCAAGGGGTGTGGACAGGGTCCACAGTGCTGTAAGCCCTGCGGAGACTGACCTGCTCTGGGGAGGCCGTAACACCTGGCTAAGGAGAGCAAGGCTAGAGCTAAACAGCAGGGAACCCGTAAGGCCAGTAGGAAGACAGGGAGAAGAGGCACCGGGCAGAGGCTGAGCAGAAACTGCAGGACAGCCTACTGTGAACTTCCTATGCCAGCAGCAGTGTCCTCCGTCTTGCCCCAGGGGGGCCAACTCCATTTTCCCACATCTTGTGGTTATTTTTATGGATAGATTTATTTTTACCAGTTCTAGACCTCAAACCTGCTGCTGGAGGAAACAAGGCACCGAGGCTTCTGGGTTTCCAGAAAACAGGCTGCCACAGTGGCCAGCTCAGCTGCAGAGATCAGGCTACCATCCCCCTGAAGTCACACTGACCACCTCCTGTCTGCAGGGGGCATGGAAATGAAGTATAAGGGAGATTCCTCTTCTCTCATCCCACAACCACTCTGCCAGTCAGTCAAGGGGGAGCACTGCTCTGAGAGAAGGAAGATCTACAGCCACCATAGAAGTCACAATCCTGTCTGCCCATGCATCCCAGCCAGCCAGAGGTGGGACAGCCATGAGAGCCTCTTTTGACAGGACCTCTCCTACACAGCCTGTCTCCCTGGAATCCAGGAGTTTTTAATGAAGATCTTACCTTTCAAACGATAATCAGCTGTGAGGGGGCATCATTTCCCAGCCCCCACAGGCCAGCCAGCCAAAGCAGATTTCTTCCTTAATGGGACCATACATCTGGTCTAAATTGTAATTCCCCCAAGACAAGTTTACTGAACAGTTAGGCAATGCTTCCACACAGAGCCACTGCAGATGAGCTTAAAATATACTTTAATACATTTAAAGAACCATTTCAGAGACTGGCTTGCTCATGATAAAGATGCAACTGACACTCATTGGGCCCTAAAATGTCAAGTTGTTCCCATCCAGCAAGGAGCCTGACAAGCCATTAAATCTGAAGCTCTGTTCTGTTGATTCCTTTCCTTTCCTTTCCTTTCCCCAACAATTGATGTGGGCTCCTGAATCTCACATTTTGCTAGGACCTACCAAAATCTAACAAGGTACCATTTCTATCCCTGAAATGCCCTGAGGAGGTGGAAAGGACCAGAGGAGTTGGGAGAGGGGTAGGGAACACATGAGAACAAAGGTCACTTTTGGTGTCCTTTAAGTGCCTAGAGGGTGAGAATTTCAATTCCTAGGAAGAAAGAAATAGGAAATAGTCCATGGATAGTTTTCTACAGAGGGTGACCCCAAAATCTCCCCCCACACCTGCAGCCCTCCCTAGCTAGGCTGGGCTGGAGAGGAGAGGCGCGAACGCAGGCAGGGCCTTCCTTGGGATTGGGTTCCCAGGACAGATGGCAGCAGGCAAGCTATAGCACCACAGTGAGGAGCTCAGCCAAAACACTCTAGAAAAGTTCCTTTACTCTTGTCTAACTTTCCCTAGCTCAGAAATAGGATGTGGATGAGTTATTGAGAAATAGTAGGATAGGAAAATAAAGAGAGGAAAAGAAAGGACCTCAACATTAGGAAATTGGGAAGGGTGTTCATGGATGGAGGGAAACCAGATCCCTGGGTCTTATTCTCAACTCTGTTTCTCCATGTGCACATGGCCCTGTGTCTTGGGACAGGGAGGGCCACAAAGGAGGACAGATGTGGGGTGAGGTGTTGGGTTAGGATGGTAGGATCGAAGAGGCCTTTTCCCAAACCCCTGTGAAGAAGGATGGAAGTAGTGGCCGGCACCTTCCTCACAGCACAGCTTACAGCCGTAACCTGTGAGATGTATGCCAACCTGCCTTCCATAAGCATATGAAAATGAGGGAGTGTGTTTTGTTGAGGTAGGTGTGGGAGTATATCAGTCAATGAAGATACGTCAGCGTGTGAACCAGCTGACGGCGCATGTTTGTACTTGAAAGCCATAAAGTTCTATGCAAAATCTATGGGTGGCACTGTTGCACAATGCTGGTGGGTATGTGGGTACGGGGGTGTGATTAATAGTTTACAGGCTGTGTACAAGTGTGCATGGATGTCCAAGCGTGTGCACATTAAGATGGAAATGTGTGCCGGAGTATGATACAAGCATGATACAAGAACAAGAAAGCGCATGGGCAGTCAGTCGGACTTGGCCTTGAATCCTGGCTCTGTCATTAAGCAGATGGGGAACCTTGGGCTAGTCATTCAATCCTCAATTTCCTCAACCGTGAAATGAGGATGATAATAAGTACCTTTCAAGACTGCCATGAGGATTAGAAATGATATATGCAAAGCTGTTGGTGCCATCACCCACACATACTAGGACCCAAAAGTAGGCAGCTGTTCTTATGCGCCGTCCATGTGCCTCTGGTGGGTACAGCGCAAGAGGGAGCAACGTGCGTGCGAGCTGAGTGTGAAATGTGGGCGAGGAAGAGTGGGTGCCTGGGGGGGAATACACAAGTCATTTCTTCCCCTTCTCCCAGCCCCCTATTCAGACAGCGTTAGGAAGGTGGGAGGGGACGATATAAATGCCCACAGACACTTGGGTTTCTGTGTTTCTGGGTCTTGGGTCTAAGTGAGTAAGAGGTGGCAAGGCCTGTTAGGAGATGCAGGAAGCCAACCGCCTGCAGAAGCTTCCTTTTTTCCCCTCCACCCAACGACGGTTGAATACCGCCACCCACAGCCACTCCCCACCCCCCTCAGCTTTCTGTTCCGCGAGTGAGAGCAGGGCGGGGAGGAAAGACGGGAGGAAAGCGGGAGGAGAGAGGATTCCTCGCTTTCCTTCTCCCATTCCCCCTTAAGACGAACCAGGAAGCCGGGCAGCTGCGAGCCGGGCCACCTTAACAGCAGAGTAATGGTCTGGCCCCGCGCCAAGTCCCGCCCCCGTCCCAGCGCCCGCTCCTCCCCTTTCCCCTCCCGCGCGGCTCGGGGAGAGCTGGTGAGCAAGAGTCTGGCCCGAGTTGGCTGGAGCTGTTGCCATGACAAGCATTTTCTCAAGAAAGCTCTGCTGTTGAGACCGGTCAAAGCTGGGGGCTGGGGGGGAGACACGAACTTCCCGGGGAACCATCCCTCCGAAGAGAGCAAGCTCAGAGACTCCCGCCCAGCTCCCCTGCACCCTCTTCTTCCAGGATCCTGAGAGGTCCTTCCCACTGGAAGGACTCGGGGAGGAGACCCAGCCCACTCCCCGGCCGTAGCTGCAAAGGCACGAGAGCAAAGCCGGCATCTCTGGCTTGGTTGCCACCCTGGGGAGACCGGTGGGTGGTCACCCCACGCTGTCCCCATCCATGGAAACCCGGAGGGAGAGTCCCGCTCGGAGAAACCTGGATCTTTGCTAGAAAGAGAGGTAGGCTTGCAGAGAATGAATTGACTCGTGATTTGCAAACTTTGTTGCTTTCTTTCCTCTCTATGGCTTCTAAAACTCCCTGAATTTCTTCTTCCTAGCATATTTCATGCAACTGGGTTTGGAGGATTTTATTGTGTGTGTATGTGTGTGTGTGTGTGTGTGCGTGTGTGTGCGCGCGCGCGCGCACAGATTTGTCAAATACTGTATTTCTTTCCTGTTCTCAGTCCTGAGAAACCATATGATCACACAAGTGATTTGTTTTTCTTTTCCTAGTTTGTGTCATTCCTGGGCCATGAGGTAGGGAAATGGAGGGACTGTCTTTTTCACACCAAAATTGAGCTCTTGGAAAAAAAACATTTATTCCTCGCCTCCCCCCATCCGTTCTGCCCTCCCCCTCCCCCTTGGCTTGGGAATGAGAGGCAGAATGGAAAACTGTTGCAAAAATATTTTCCGCGTCTGTTCCCTTTCTCAAAAGCCCAAAAGAGAGATGGAAAAAAAAAAAAAGAACCAAGTAAGAAATCTTCAGCAGGAAGGAGGGGCTGCCTCGGGACCGGGATTGGGGCACACTGGGGGAGGGGGAGGTGAGAAAGGAGCGTACGCAAATTAAATTTCTCTGGATTTGCAGAGAAACCTCAGCAGTTTCTCTCTGCTGCTTGCAAAACATCCTCAGACTTTCACATCTATAATTAGCTGTGGAAAAAGCTGGGAGTTCCCTCGTACCGCTGTTGTTTGAGTGAGTGTGAGCGTCCGGAACCAACTGTATGAGTGACTCTGAGGGCACCGCCCCACGCATCGCTGGTCCCAGAGGGGAGGAAGGAGAAGGGGGTGAAGTTGAAAAGTTTTCGATTTCAAGCCTGAAGATTGTGGGGCTGGGGCGTGCTCGGCGGATGCGTATGGGCCACCGGCATGCTGGGGAGGGTCCCCGAGCGTCTTGGGTTGCTGCATTGGCTCGCTGGAGAGCTGGAAATGAAGGCTGGGATTGCCTTTCCTGCTC
This sequence comes from Avahi laniger, assembly GCA_963575035.1. Lineage (NCBI taxonomy): Eukaryota > Metazoa > Chordata > Mammalia > Primates > Indriidae > Avahi > Avahi laniger. The sequence continues at coordinate 43,932 of CAUYSK010079538.1, read as the reverse complement.
TTCCTTCGCACATTGACACTCACACTCACATACTTGGCTCACTCTTGGTAGCTGGGGCCGCTGGCATCACTTCCCGAGGCCAGGCCAGCCTCATGCACTCGTCCACCTCCCCGAGGGTACCGTCGCTCTCCTTCTGGGTGTGGAGGGCGAGGAGTGGGCACTCTGCGGGCCGGAGGCACCTCCCTCCTGGGCATTCCTGCCGGACTTACAATAACTTGCAGACGTGATGCCGGCGCCCGCAGGCTGGGTAGGGGGAATGTCAACTGAAGAAACAGGCTCCACTGAGGCCCCCGGGAGGAGGGCAAAGGAAGGTGGGGAGGGAGAGGAAAGAAAATCCCATTCTACTGAGCTACCTCCTCCTTTGGGTGGGGTGTCTGGCTGGGAGTCTTGAGATCCTCCCCCTCCTTCCTTGAGCCCCTCCCCAGAGCAGCCCCTTCTCCCAGCTCTTGCCATTCGGAGGCCCATCTGCTGCCCCCTCTGCCCTGGGGACTCCACCTGGAAGGGAGGAGACCAGGGTCATTCCGGGCTGGGCCTGGCCTAGACGGAGGGGCTGGGTAGGGAAGGTTTTTGGAGGTAGAGGGCCGGAAAGAGGCTGGGGAGCTTAGGGTGGTGGCTTGGGGAGCAGGCTCTGGGGCTGGGAGGGACGGTGGCAGCTTGGTAAAGGGTGCTGCTGTGGGAGGTGGGTCCTAGCCCTGAAGCGGACAGATCTGTGGGGAGGAAACACCTGCCTTGTGCCCCAGCTAGTTTGGTTGGGGCAGTGGGAAAGGCTACAGCTACGAGACTGGCAAAAGACTTGGGGGACAGCTTAAGTGGGGGCGGGGGAAGCAACAGGAATCGATTTTCATTTTGAGGTGCTCTGATTGATCTGACTGCACCCCAAGGCAAGACAGCTCTTCCCTACTTATATCTGATGGAGAAGGGCATGGGGCCTTCCCCTGTGGGCAGAGGCCCCAAGACAGAATAAATGCCCTCCTTCTGTGGGGGGAGGGGAATCCATTTGTTTGCTCTTCTCCGAAGCCCCGTCCTCCTGCCACCATCTTGCTGAGGTGTAACCCCTAGATCATGCGCCCCCACCACCCGCGGCCTCCTATCCTGGGGGCCCATAATGCCACCATTCCTGCAGCCAGCCTCCGGACGAGGGGTAGATTCTGGTAGACTTGGGGAGAGCTTCTCCACGAGGAGCAGGTCCCTGTTCAGCGCGCACCGCACCGGGGCGCCTGCTCCTGGGGCCTTGAGTCGGGGTGCGCCCGGAGGGGGAATCTGCACCCCGAAACCCCAGCCCTCCCCCAGGGGGCTCCAGGGCTGGAGCGACTGCAGCGCATCCGCGGGCCCCCGCTGCTCTCCGCGGCCTCTGCTGCCCCGCCCAGCAGCCTCTCCCCTAGCTCGGCTCCACCCTCCCGTCGCGGCCTCAGTCTGAGAACTCCGAGGAGAAGGGCTTAGAGCAAGGGAGCGGAGGCTTCCTGCCTCCCTGGCCGTGTCTGCGCCTCGCAGCCCCTTCCCTTCCGTTTACCAGCTCCGTGTCTCAGAATTCAAGGTCAAATCGAAGTAGCGCGGTTCGTCCCCCAGCTCGCACTCCCGGTGTCTAGCACAGCGCCTGAGACACAGGAGCGCCTGGCCAGTGCTCTCTGAGAGAAGGAGGGGCGGTTTGGGGAAGCAGGGGCATCAGCCTCAGCCCTGCGGGTTCCTAACTTGCCCCCTGGCCTCAGTTTCCCTCTGTGGGAAGCCTGCTCCCCACAGTGAGGTGGGAGAGGGTGGCTGAGTCAGATTTGTCAGATTGCCGTGGTCTCTGTCAAACTGGGAGGACCCAGTCAGGGGTAGGAAGTAAAGCAGTTAGAATTTGCCCAAGGTATGGGCGCTGGAGGAAGGAAGGCGGTGCGTGGGGGATGGAGGTCCCTGGGTAAGGATATAGGGGGTTTTACTCGTGTCCCACTCTCACCGACTGGAGGGTCCTGAAAGGAAGAGGTCCTGGGGCTGAGCTGGCACCTGTCTGCAATGCCAGCATTCCTCTGCCTTATTCAAGAATTTGGCTTTTCTTGGTAACCTCTGTGGGCCCTTTTCTCTTTTTTCAATGCTTCTGGCCTGGGACCCAACACCCAAAGACATGGGTCAGCCTTGCCCATCTAGCATAGAACATTCCAGACCTAAGCTTTGGAAGGAGGAAAGGGAGACGTTTGTTCTTGGTCCTCAAGAGCCTAACAAACTGTTCAGCTTAGAGTAGACTGCTCCAGGTGCGTGGTTTGACCTTGAAGGGGAGCGCCCCTCCCCGAGCCTAACTGTCCATGGGGGGGGATTCTGAATTCTGTGCCCCCAGGATGCCCCTCAGACAGGGCTCCCTCCCCAGCCTAGTTCCCTAGGCTGACCCCTGTCATCCCTCAGTTGGTATTTGGCAGGTAGGAGTGAGGGATGAGGAGGGATGAGGAAGGCAAGGCCTCGCACTAGTCAAGCCGGATGACAGCCTCTCTCCATTCATTTCCCCTTTTCTGTAGGTCACAGGAATAGGACTGGAGTCCAGAGGGCCTGTGTGGACTGTTCCATGCTTGGCTTCCTCTCCCAGCATCGCTCTTTGTCTCCTCTTTCCTCTTTTCTTTGTGTGAGCCATTCTTGTTCCACTGACTTATTTCCTCTGCGCATGTTAAAATAGAAATGACAGGGACCTTCTACTTCTGCCTCCACCTTCAGCCAGTCCTCTGTGTTCAGCCCACGTGAACTTGGGTTGAGGAAAACCAGGCAGGATCTAGGTAGAAGCAGAGCCCAGCGCTCCTGGTTGGGGAAGAGGCTGTTGGGAGACAGTCTGCCTGTGGAGGGGTGGTGGAGAGGCCACGGGAGAGAAAAGGGGGTGAGAACATAGGCGTCAGGGGCAAGGGCCCCCCTCCACCTCCTTTCACTCCAGTTCCTCTCTGGCCGAGGTTTTCAGCCTCATCACTTCTCTCTGCCCTAGTTTTCCAAGTTTCGTACACAAATCTCCGGGACAGTTTGGGGAAGATGAACTGGAAACGGAATAGCGAGGTCCACCTAGGTTGTAAAATCAATGCCCAGAGTGCAAACCAGTACGACTCCTATGGAAGGGGAGTTAGCAACATCTAACAAAGCGACATACACATTTTACCCAGTGTTCCTACTTCTAGAAATTTATCCAGAAGATGCTCATTCACAAAGATATATGCACAAGGTGATTCTTTAAGGCATATTTGTAATAGAAAATCACTGGAAACTACCCAAATGCCCATTCTTAAGAGACTGGTTGAATGAACGACGGTACAGCCACACAGCAGAGTGCTAGGCAGCCAGGAACGGAAAAAGAAAAAAAGAATGAGTAGGAGCCCCATGAACTGATACAACATGATTTCTAGGATATGTTATTCAGTGAAAAAAGCAAAATGTAGAAGAATGTGGATAGTATGTCCCCTTTGAGGTGAGAAAGCAGGAGAAATATGAATATTTCTTGCAAGCACACACACAGAGGGGTGTGTCTGGAGGGGCTGGGAGGGAGCAGGGTGGAGGAGACAGGGATGGGAGTGAGACTTTTCTGGTTATACCTTTTTAGACAGTTTTAATTTTTGTACCATGTAAATATTTTACATATTCAAAAATTAAAGCCAACCACAACAGAAACAATAACTAACCAAATATCAATTTGACTGCAAAGGAAAGAATTCATTCAAGTTTTTTTTTTTCATTCAAGTTTTTAATAATTTTTAACCTAATGCTCTGATTCTCTATCCTTAGTGGAAGTAATATTCTAAGGAAAAAAAGGATTCTTGGACTTTACATTGTTAGTATGCTGTTGGTTGTGGTATTGGTGTCATAAATTGGAAACCATTTGTTTATTGTAGGATAGATCAATGAGTCAAATATCAACTATGTTGATATTTCTGGAAATTAGGGTCTCGGTATGGAAAAAGAGAGATATAAGTATGAAATGAGGGAAGGGGAGGAAACACCCTGTGGTCTTTGTGTACTTTTTTTTTTTGTCTTTTTGTTTTTCGTTTTTGTCTTTGATAGAGGTGAGATCTCACTGTTGCTCAGGCTGGTGTCGAGCCCCTGAGCTCCAGCTATCCTCCCTCCTCGGCCTCCCGGACAGCTAGAATTACAAGCATGAGCCACCATGCCCCGCCAACCCTGTGGTCTTCTTGTGTATCTTGTAGGTCTATCCACCAAAAGAATCTAGAAGCAATACTACCCAATAGCAGTGAACACACCTGTACCTGGATTTTTATTTTTAATTATCACTTTCCACTATAAGAAACCAGTGCTCCTTGGAGAAATGGCTGGTTCCAAGTCTGGGACTTTAAGGAGCTCCCAACAGGCAAATGTGGGAAACATTGAGCATCAAAAAGGATGACGGTAATGGATTGTAACGCACTGAATATAAAAGATTCCTTGAATCTGTTCTGACAGTCAACAGGGGTGAGGAGGAGCAGGGAGGGAAAACTCTTAACAGAAATACCAATTAAAGCCAACACAGTAGCTCACTCCTGTAATCCTAGCACTCTGGGTGGCCAAGGTGGGAGGATCTGCTTAAGGTCAGGAGTTGGAGACCAGACTGAGCAAGAACAAGACCCTGTCTCTACTAAAAATAGTAAAATTAGCAGGGCATAGTGGTGTGCATCTTATAGTCCAGCTAGTCAGGAGTCTGAGGCAGGAGCATCTCTTGAGCCCAGGAGTTAGAGGTTACAGTGAGCTATGATGACACCACTGTACTCTAGCCTGGGCTACAGAGCAAGACTCTGTCTCAAAAAAAAAAAAAAGAAAGAAAGAAATGCCAACTAATAAAATGTAGGAGTAATGGCAGATCTTTTCTTTAAATTTAATTTTTATTTTATTTTTAATTGAAAAATAGTAATTGTATATATTTATGCATTACAATGTGATATTTTGATATAGGTATACATTATGGAATAATTAAGTCAAGCTAATCATCATCTCCATCACCTCACATATTTATTATTTTTTTGGTGATGTGAAAATTTTGAATCTGCTCTCTTAGCTATTTTGAAATATGCATTACATTATTATTACCTGTAGTTGCCATGCAATAGATTTCAAAAACTTATTTCTCTGTCTAACTGATCTTTGTACCCTTTGGCCAACATCATCAGAACTTTAAATCAACCAGTTTGCAGCCCCATGTAATAGCTGGTTCAAGCTAGCATCTAATGGATGGCTAAAACCATTGGGTAAAATGTCCGTCTTGCCATAATTTAGTTCAGGCTGCTACAACAGACCACCATAGACTGGGTGGCTTAAACAACAGAAATTTATTTCTCAAGGTTCTGGAGGTTGGAAGTTCAATGTCAAGGTGCCAGCAGATTCAATGTCTGTTGAGGGCACTCTTCCTGGTTTGCAGATGACCGGCCGTTTTTTTATTTTATTCTCACATGGCAGAAAGAGGGAAACATTATCTCTCTGGTGTCTCTTCTTAGAAGGACACTAATCCTATTTGTGAGGGTTCCATCCTCATGACCTAATTACCTCCCAATGGCCCCACCTCCTAATACCATCACATCGGGATTTAGGCTTCTACATATGCATTTGGGGGACACGAAAATGTTCAGTCTGTGGCCCCATGCGTCACCTCACAGATTACAAACCCTTTACAAAAGGAAAAGTCTGTCTTTACAATGGAGAAATCCAGCACTTACCACCTTAACCAGGTAATCAAACATCGGCAGTGGCGAGACTATTTGACAAACGAGCCTCCTTAGGTTGCGGTAAGATGTGCAGCCATATCTCCTGTGTTCTTGTCAACAATGTTTACCCTGAATCTAATTAAGAGGAGACGAAGGAGGAATCCCGAATGTGAACCATGCTAAATGACAAGTGACTGAGACTCTTCACAAAAGTGAATGTCATAAAAAACATAAAAATTGTATGTTGTGCTTGCTTCAGCTAAAATTGGAACGATTCAGAGAAAATTAGCAAAAAAAAAGAAAAATTGTGTGTTGTAGGGAGAAGGACGGGGAGGTGGAAACCAGTCTAGAGTAGAAGAAACTAAAGACACATTATAGCCAAATGCAATGCATAAACTTTAATTGGATCCGGGGTCAAAAAAAAAAAAAGACTATAAAAGATATCCTGAGACAATTGGGTAGTTGTAAATATATGTATTAAATGATATGTAATTTTTTTAGGTGTGATAAATGCTAATGTGGCTTTGTAGAATATCGTTATTCTTAGAGATTATGCAAAAGTATTTAGAGGCAAAGTGTCTGCAAGTTATTTTCAAATGGTTCAACAAAAAAATGTGTGTATGAGTATATATACATCGAGAAAGGGTGTACAAAACATTAACAATCAGTGAACCTGAGTGAAGGGTCTGTAGTTGCTTATTGTACTATTTTTTTTAATGTTTCAGGCCTGAAATTTTTCAAAATACTAAGATAGTGAGAGAAGTCAACACCAGAAAGCACTCCTAGATTCCTGGACTGCTCTCACCCCATTTCCCAAACTCCTGACCAGAAGGAGCATCTTTTCTAAGGTCAGGAGAGCTGAGCGTCCTCACCGAGCACACAGAGGGATCTTCCGGCAAAGTGGTTTCCCTTAGGGAGTTTTCCTTCCCCGCCCCCACCTGCTGTCACACCAGGCCTTTCCTTCCAGGTGGGAGCAGCTGGCCACCATGGCTGGGGACTGGATGGGGACGATGGGAAGCGGGATGACAGACGTTCTCTCACCACGGGGCCAGCTGAGGAAGCCTAGGGACCGAGGGCTTCCAGGACCTCCCCCCCACCTTTTGAGGAAGGGGTCTCAGGCTGTAAGAGAAGGAATTCACCAGCAACACAGAGGTTGTGGCTCAGCAGCCATCTGCGTCCATTAGGATTCTCTAATTAGGTGATTCTGAGAGAACTGGGCTGTCCCTGCCCAGAGCTTTCCTGCCTGCGCTCAGCAAGGCTGCTGGGTGCTCCCTCTGCAGGGACAGCGTTCTTGGCTGCACTGTCAGTGACCCAATCACCGCGCTGCCCCCCTGGCCCCACTCCAGTCTGGACTTGGCTCTGGAGAGAGATCGGGTTTCCAGGATGGCTTTTTTCTCTCTTTTCTCCCTGGAAACCCTGGGGCTAGGCCTGTTATGACTCAGGGCTCTTTTCATGTAGGAGAGGACTGTTGATCCTGTAGTCAATTCCCCTTCTGTCTGGGCTGGGGAGCCTGAAAGCAGGGGAGCCAGGGAGTTGGAAGGGGCAGACAGGGAGGAGTTTGTTCTAGTGGGCTGCCAGGGGCCTGCCAGAAGAGCACGGGACTGGGAGACAGAAAACTGGTCGTCTGGGCTCTTGCCTGCTGTGTGACCTTGAGTGAGGCAAGTGATATCTCTGGGCCTTCATCTCTTGCACTGAAACCAAGTTTGGACATACGGACATTTCTGATTCAAGACCTTCCTCTTCTGTGGAAGACAAAGGGGTAAAGCTCTCAATGCCCAAACAAAACTCCTTCATCACAGAGCCTGGCACAATGTAGCACAACCTGCAGCTAAGTTCCATCCTTCTACCCAGGATGGCCAAAAGAAAAGGAACCAAAAAAGATCTGCCTTTGGACCACCACCCTCGAGGTTTGGGAGTAGAATAGGTTCTAAGGATTCCCACCTCCACTGCCTGGAACTCCACTTGGGAAGTATCAATACCTTCCAAGGCCATAATTCTGCTATGTCCTAAGCTGGAAACTAAGAAATATTGGCTATAGATAGAGCAGTCCAGGACTTCAGAAAGTTTACTGTCTTCTAGGGAACATGATCCCTCAAAGAGTTCTTAGACTGAACCGTATGAAATTGCCAATATGCAACCACTTTTGACCTACAAAAAGCAACTTCAACTCCAATCAATAGTCTCTGAAAAAAAAAAGGCGATTTCGTATGGTTCAACCTGATACTCATATTGTTAGGTTCTGGAAGTCAGGGATTGCAGTTGATGCCGTGGGCTGGAGAGATCAGGTTTTTGTCTGAACCTAACCAGCCTGGGCTGGGTTAGGAGAAATGTGGGGCAAGCCGCCAGCTGCTGGACCAGCTTGCCCTCCCTCTCCATCTAGTCTTTTGGCCCTGGAGGTAGACACGTTGGCCAAGCCCTTGTCCAGAGTCTGCTTGAGATTCCTGCATTAGCCCTCCTGGTCAGTGGCCAGGGCAGCTGCCCAAGTGCAGTGAGGAAGGTCCCGGGCACCTGTAGGCCACTCTCCTTGTGTTCCAAATGCCCTGCCTCATGTCTTGGAAACTGCAGCTGGAGGAAACTTTAAGAGAGAGTGAAATAGAAAACACTGGCCCTATTCTTCCCCCTTTCTAGAGGCAGACAAGAGGGAGAACACGCACTCGTAGCTTCCTCTGGCACAGGGACACATGACCTAGTGATGGCTGGGAGCTGAAGAGGTGTTAGTGGGAACGGGGAGACCAGGATTGGGCAGGGTTCAACTGGAAATTTTTCTTGGACAAGGTGATTGCCAAACAGGATTTGGAGGAGAAAGGATAAATGTGGTAGAGGACAGGGGAGATTGGGAGGAAGGGCTCTCTGCTGCATCCGACTGACGACGCTCCGAACGTCGTGGAGAATCAGACGCTCTGGCCGGTGAGGGCCGTTGTCTGCTCCGACCCACTGGAGCGCCTCCTGCCTTTGCCTGCGCCAGCACACTGGTGTCACGGGCGGGATGGCATCTGGCCTCAGTGGCAGCCTGCTGCCCGCCTGCTCTCCTGGCGCTCATGGACCGTTAGGATGATTTTTGGATGTTTCCTCCCTGCCATCTGTACTGCAGCCTTCTTTGTGGGGAGCACTCGTAGGACATCTGTTAGGATGCTAGGACAGGTACAGCTGGCATCCACACTTCCAGGAGCTTTCTGACCTTGTACAGGGGAGTTCAGTCCAGTGGGCTGGAGGGCAGCTCATTTTATTGAGCCAGAGCATTTGAGATGGATAGAATTGGAGAAATAGTCCAATTTCCCTTTTTCACAAGTGAGAAAACTGAAACCTAGAGACTTGCCCAAAGACACTGGACCAGTTTGAGGCAGAGCCAGGGCTGGAGCCCAGTTCTCCCCACTCCAAGCCTGTGACTGGGCCCTCAACCCCGTCACTGCATCACTTTGTGACTAGATCAACAACAAACCTCCCTGGTACCCAACATCTCTGCCCACATCACAGGACATCCCTGTCCCTCCAAGGATGACGTGCAGCACAGTGAGGCTATGTGCTAGGAGCACTTTGGAAGAAAGCTTCTCAAAACCATAAAGGTGCCATGCCATGATTGCTATTGTTGCTGCTATTATTAACAATTAAGGTCATTAGCCCTGGAGAAAATGCAAAGAGAAGTACTCTTGGCACCGCTCTCCTCGCTGCGCCGCTCCTAATGGTCCTCTCCACAGCTCCTCCCCACGCAGTGGGCCTTGAGCTGGGAGATGCAGGATAATTGCCAGGGGAAGCAGAAGTCCTGGAAGGGAGTGGGCAGAGCCTTCCTCCTGCCTGGGCATCCTTGGCCCTGCCTTTCCTCGGGTATGGCTCCTCCGAAAGGTCAGAGGAAGTGTGGAGGGGAAGTGCTATTATCTCTGCTGCTTCCTTGGCAGCTAACTAAGCCAGATTGGCCACTGAGCTCTGATTTGGGGTCTAAGAGTGAGCAGGGCAGGGCCTGTATAATGTGATAGCACAGGCCAATTTTATTGCCAGAGCCAATCTGTCATTCATTTGCTTGTTTATTTATTCATTCAGCAAACATGAAGTGAGCATAGACCATATGCCAGGCATTATGTTAGGGTTTGGGGAGAAGCAGTATCCAGGAGGCAAGGAGGGGCTGAGCATCACTGACCTTCAGCCAGCCCTGGTCGTGCCAGTATTCCAAGGCATTTGCGTTTGTTTCCCTGGAGAGTACCTTTAGCCTCTGACTTCCGAGAGTTAAGGCCTAGACTCCGTAGGTGTCTGAGCTGGGAAGGGCCTTAGACACCATTGCAGGGCAGCCCCTGGTGCTACCAATGAGACTGTGACCTGGATGTTAAAGGACTTGCCCCATCCTTTCTTTGAGGAAGGCTTCTCCTGGACCAGGGCGTGGTGCTGAAGCTGGGTGTTGATCCAGCCTGGTTTATCCAGTCCTTGGCTTGGCATCCTGATGTCGCCTGACTTTACAATCCTCTGCTTACATCTGGAGCCTCTGATCTGATGGGGCAGAGACGTTCCATTGCTGGGATGCCCAGAAGGGATCTAAGTGGTACCCGGTTTCTCCTCCAATCCCAACTTCTCATTCCAGCCCCTTCCCCCCTACCTTCAGAGGCAATGTGGTATAAAGGATAAGGGAGGCTATTTGGTACATGCTGTACACATCTTTACTGAGCCTCAGTTTTCCCATCTATAAAGTTCGTATACAGTGAGCAATGATGGCACCACTGCATGCCAGCCTGGGTGTCAAAAAAAAAAAATGTGTATGGACAAATGAGATACTGTAGGTGAAAGCATTGCATACACGTTGAAGTGCTAGATGTATGTAAAGCTTATTATTCCAGTGCCCCTTGTTCTCCACTCTGCATTTGAATTTCTTCTCTCTATAGCCCAGCCCACTCCAGAACATCCTCCTCTGTTTTCTCACCATCCACTCCAGCTCCTGTTCTTACTGCATCCTCCCTCCGTGCCTAGATCAAGACCTAAAGCAACGCTTGTTGCATCTAAAATAGCAACAGTAGAAGTAATAATCCAAGCTGATATTCATTAACTATGTGCTAGGTATTAGCCTCGGATTATCTCATTGGATATTCCCAGCAAATAGTGAGGTCAATGCTAGTATTGTCTTCATTTTGCACAGTAATAAAGATGTTCATAAAACGTGAGGGTTTCCTCTTCCATGGCTGAGTGACTGGTTGACAAGAACGTGGAGAGTTTCGACACCTTTATTGAATGTCGACTAAATGCCAGCTGCTTTCAAACTATGTCACAACAACCACCTTCTGAGACAGGTACAGGATTTGTCTCAGAGTTCATCTGGTTGTGAGAACAGAAGCCTACTCAAAGAAGCAGAGTAAAAGGGGGCCTGATTAGAAGGCTACAGGGAAATGGCACAGAAGTGAGGGGCGGGAAGTGGAGCCGTGTGGGCTGCGCCTTCTCCCTGGGGTGCAGCCTTCCCTTCTCCACAGACGGCTGCTCTGTCCCGTCATCCACATGCACAGGCCGCATCCTGGTTAACCAAGCAGCAGGTTCAGCCTCCAAGTCTATGTGGCCTTCCCGTTCTGCTCTGCAAAGTAAATTGACTCGGCCTCCCAGTCCAAACGCCAAGAGAGGCTGATTACAGCTTAGATCCGATGTCCACCCGGCTCCAGCGATCTGTGGCCTGCTGCAGGGGAGTGGAGACTAATCAAACATGGCCACCCAGGTCTGTCTCTTGCACAGGGGCTATGGATCGGATGTTTCTAGAGGGAAAATTCATTGACCTTAGGTTGATTCAAAACCACAACTGTGTTCTTCACCGCACCAAACTGACTCTATGATATCTTGGGGCTAATGCCCTGGTTGAAGCCCCTGAATAAGAGGGCATGCATGTTGTCCCCAAATCTGTGGGTTCAGTGGACCTTGCTGTGTGCCAGGCACTCTATATAATTTACCTTTAACCCTTACAACACCTCTGCAACATGTTATTGTCCCCATTTTACAGGTAAGAAAGCTAACAGTGGTTAGGTGTTAAGTGGTTTGCCTAGAGGTCATCTGGCTGGTTAGGGTTAGGGCTGGTATTTGGCCCAGGACTATCTGATGCCAAAGCTTTTGACCTTTGTACTACACAACACTGCCTCCCCCAGAGATGATTTTACTTTGATACTCCTGGAATGCATGCTTCACGAGGGCAGGGATCTTAATCTTTTTGTTCACTGATGTATCCCAAGCACCTAGAATAGCACTTGGCACATTGTAAGTGCGCAATAAAAAATTGTCTAGTACATTTTGCTTTGGTAACTTCTGCACTCCTGGGCTTCCCAACGTCAGAGGAAAAAGGGTAATTTTCTTGGAGAATGGGCCACTGAAATAAGTGGAGTAACTCTCCAGGTGTGCTGCTTGTCCCTAACCCCCACAATCTACTTTGATGGGGACATTAGCAGCAATGTAGAAAAGTCTAAAGGAAAGTATGATTCTAGATGTGTCTGTGTTTCCTGTTTGTACATCTGACCTAAGACATTTAGCCTCATGAGGGGACCAAGTAAAGGGAGATTTCCCTAACACTGGAAAATCCACTTACTGGGACTAGGAAACAGGACACTGAGGTCCCATATTAATAGAGAAAAGAATGCTAATTTCCACTGGGTTTTCAGCCCCAGAGGTCAGAGTTTACCAAATCCTGAATCCCATCCCATGCCTTTCTCTTTAACAATACCCCGTGTCCCAAATCACCTAGTTGCCTTCCGGTCCCAGCAGACGGTGTTGGATGAGAGCACAGGTTTAGGGGAGTCAGATGGAACTGAGTTTAAGTCTGCCTGGCCAGCTATGTGACCCCTTATAAAAGGGTCATAGCTCATTATCTCCCAGTGCACAAATTATTTAGGCTCCCAGATTCAATTTTCTCTGGAAAATGAGAATATACATGAATAAAGTTTGATACATGTTCTAAGTGCCTGGCCCATTGTAGGCGATCATCAAATTTTAATTTTTTCCTCTTTTGTCGGTCCATTTCTCCATTTCTTCTCCATGGTTCCTGGCACCAGCCTACCCACCTGCTCCTTGCTAACCTTTGGCTCAGTGCATTTATAAAAGGGTCACAGCCATTAACTCCCAGTAACTAAAAGACCCCAGCCCCCTCCAACTCTCCAACAAGGGGCCTACCGGGGGTGCCCAGCGGCTCCATCATTTCCACGTGACAGGCTACCCTCTTGGTGCCAGCTCTAGGGCTTTTCTTGATACTTGAGCAACAAGAGTCCTGGCAAGATTGGCAGAGTAGTGGGTGGGGCGCTGCAGCCACCTCGCCTTGTTTGCTCTTGCCCTGTGTTCCTCCCCGGGGAGCAGACGCTGTGAGAGCCAATGCTGGGAAATCTCTTGGAGGGAGTCAGACTGGCAATGATGCTCCACTTGCTTTTGTAGAAGCTGTGACCCTAGGGTACCATCACAATTTGGTCACTCAGATCAACTGCAGGCTGCCACTGGAATTGAGCAGGCCACTGGATAAAAGGATAAGAGAGTCCCAGGCTGGAATCTCCCCTGCCGTCCCTAGCACACACCCACACAGAGGCTTTGGCTGACGTGAGGTAGCAGCTTGGCCCAGGTAACGCGTGAACCGGAACTTGCCTTCCCTTAGCTAGAAGGGGCTTGGCACCGAGTGCAGTCCTTGCTCCTGCTGCCTGTGGATCACTTCAGTGCTCCAGGCTCTCTCGGAGTGGGAGAAATTCTCCAGTTCCCTCCCAGTGTCTCCGGGGACGGCATCCAGCGATGGGAGATGCTTTTAGAGAAAACGACTTGCAGACGAGGGTGTGATATTAGCTGAGAGTTCATGTGAGCAGGCCATGGCAGCGTGGTTGCTGGGACGCAGTGACTTATCGGATCTGGCTGCAGTGTTTTTGCTGGGCCAGCTCCCCAGCCCGTGAGCTACTTGAAAGGAGAGTGATGCCTTAGCCATCTCTGTGTACCCCGTGTTCATTTAGCACAGTCCTTGGCTCACAGAACGAGGATCAGTGAAGTGTGGATAGATGGATGGATGAATGGATAGGTGACTAAATGAATAAACAAGGAGAAATTTTTCTTTAAACTAGGGTTAAGCCCACAGCAAAGTTTACCTTCTTCTTTCCCAGGGCCACATTCCCTGTTGCACACCTCATCATCTCCTGTCTGAATAATCGCAAAGGCTTCCTAATAATGACAGGCAGGGTGGTCTAGAGAAATGAGTTCTGGACTAGAAGCTGAGAGATGTGGGATTTGAACCGTTTAAGTTGTGCTATCACTTCTGAGAAATCGCTGAACCTTTCTGGGCTTCGATTCGTTCATGTATAAAATGAATAGTTTGGGCTAAATGCACTTCAAGGACGTTTCAACTCCAAAACCCTCTGCTTCCTCCTACCCAAATAACCCTGCAGATTAATTATAGTTGGGTACCAAAATTTAAAAGTAAGATTTCACAGAAATCCAGATTGCTTGTTTCTTCCCCCAAACCAGAAGCTCTGACAGTACTGGCCTACCCTTTTCCCATGGCAACGGTCAGCAGGAGCTGAGTAACTGCCGCCCTCCAGACCAGCGTGCGCTGTCTCGCTTGCCGCAGTCTCCGCCTCTCCCTGTAGCCTCATGCTCAGCCCGCTTCCCTCCTCTGTTGCCTGCCTGGTCTCTGCAGGCATTTGAATGTGCAGACCTAGATTAGGGAAAATAAAACTTCTGAGGCAGAGGCAAGGGTGCCTAGGGAGGGGTGACAGCCCTGGGAACCAGCTCTCTTGCTCAGCTGGGCTTAGATGGCAGAGACTGGGGCATCTTCCTAGGAAGCTGGTGACTTAGAGGTGTGAACAGAGACAGTGGCCAGTGTCCCAGGATACTTTGCTTAGGGACTTGGCCACCCAGAATTATTGGGCCCTTGTCTGGGGAAGCTCCACCTTGACCGCCCCCCGCCTCCTCAGACCATGCTGGGAGGCTTGTGAGGCTCCCCGCAGGCCCCCTCTGCTCACTTTATATGGCCACCATTCCCAGCTAGAGAGGAGAGCTGGACTCCTTTTAGAACCTTGGCAACAATGGCAGTTCCTTTTTTGTTCTTTCTGGTGTCCAACCTCCACTCGTGTCTTTGGCACAAAACAGGTCAGGCTATTGGAAGGCCAACCCGCTATGGTACAATGTGAGGAGATCCAGGACCCCAGCGGTATTCAGATCAGTGAAGTGCACATTCTCTTGTTAATTTGCTCAGCTTGCCTCATGCCTGTAAACAGTTGCTTTTCAGAGCTCCCCGGGGCAGGCCCAATCTATACTCCCAATCCCCAAAATCCCTCTGCCTCTGTTTAAGCCAGGGCTGTCCTCCTGTCCGAGCCCTAGGCAACACTGCCTCTCTTGTACCCTAACCCACAGATCGGCCCTGCTTACCCAACTCACAGACTCTTCCTACTTTCTGGGTGTGTACGCTTGTCTTATACATGTCGCTTTATAGTTCGATCGACTATTCTGTGGTCTGATCTAGCTATTTTTGCAGGGATTTTTCCCTTCAAAAAGCATCTATATTTTCTTTTATCAACTTTATATTTCTCAGTCATCATTCCTCATTTGACAACTTTCCCCTCTAATATTTCCCTTTTCATAAGAACATTGACGTCGCTAAGCCCACTTTATTCTGTGTTCATTCTTGTTCCAGTCACTTTCAGAGACACTACATTTTCAAGAGGGCTTTTGTTGTTTTTCCAGTGTCCTTTAATCCAAAAGATGAATTTTTAGCAAAGTGTTTCTTTTTTTTTTAAGGATATTTACTTTTTTCCCTGAGTATAAAAGTAATTCATAAAAATACCTCACATTTGCTGAGCACTTGGTATATATATGAGGCACCAAGACAAATGCTAAAGTTGCATGACTTCATTTCTTTCTCATGACAACCCTATAAGGAAGGTGTCATTCCAATCCAATCCTCGCTTTCAAAAAAAGAAACTAAGGCTCCGAGAGATAAAATTCTTTATCCATGTTCCCACGGCTACTAAGTGATACATGTGGAATTCAAACCATGCCTCACACATTTCAGAGTCTGAGCTCTGTACTGCTTCTGCACAAGATCATTCTAGAAACTTTGGAATATTTAGAAAAAACTAAAGAGAAAAATAAAATTTCCATAAGTCCAGAGATAGCTATTCACATTTTGTTGTATTCTCTTTTATTCTTTTATTTATGTGGATGAGTATATACAATTTTTTTAACAAAACTGGGAACACAGTTTTGCATATTGAACTTTTTGCATATTGAACTTTTGATCTGATGTATTTCCTACTCAGTACTATATATCATGAGCATTTTCTTAAGGAATTGTCACAGGTCAGCCCCAAACATAGTCCAATGACATCTAATAATAGCAGACAACCAGAGGCAAAATGTGCAGTTTTAGAAATGAAATGAAGACGCTGATGGCCACGGCTTTGCCTTGAAAGCTGACTGTCTGGAGCCACCCTGGGCGGGACACAGGGGTCTGAACCTGGGAGGAGAGATCAGAGAGGGGAGAAGGCTTGGAAGTCCTGGGTTGCCTTGGGAAGCGCCTTCCTCCCTCTGTGTGTCTGGATCCCACGTGAAGGTATGAGGAGGTGAGCAGGCCAACTTGTGTTTGAAGTGGGAGTTAAAATGCAAAGTGGCTTTTACACAGGCTCAGCTAAAGGCCAGGCTTTCTGGAAGAAGATGTGGAACACCCTAAATAAAGCCCCCTATAAACCTGTGAGCGGGATTACTCATCAATTGCCGAGAGGCCGGCTCCTTCTGCTGCTTTGGTTTCTCACTCTGGCCTGTGGTTGGAGCAAGCCATAAATCTTTCCTGCCTTCGTTCTCTAAGATGTATATGTGTGAAAGAGAAGCTAAGTATATTTTATCGGCAGCTATATTTTTAAAGAAAAGAAACTCTTTTTTTAAAAAAAAATCATCCAAGAATAGAACAGGAAGAGACAGAGAAAAAGGAGTTGGGGAGATCGGGAGGCTGTCACCAGCCAAAAGATAATTAGCAAATGTAGGGCTTGGGGCAAAGAAAAAGCGTTTAGTATATATTATGGGGATGGAGAGCCCCGTGTGGCAGGCCACTTGACACCCCTCAGCAATTGGAATGCTTCGGAATGGCAGCCTGAAGTGCTAGCCTTTTGGAGGTTGAACCAACTGGCTGCTATAAATACAAGAATGACAAAGAGTCCTTGTGGCCTCCACGACAGACACAGACTTGCCTGAGGAATGTGAAACAAGTTCAGCGCAGGATCGAGGGCCAGGACGTGAAGTCCTGCGTTCACCCATTAGCTGGTACCACCTTGCTATGTGACTCCGGGAAAGCCTTTGGCCACTCTGTGCCCATAGTCCATCTCCCAGCCCACAGGGAGGTTTCACCCCTCCACTTTTCCCCTTCCTGGGCATCTAGGGGAGGTAGATGATAAAAATAGAGATGCAGTGGGTTTCCATTATCAATATACAGTATTCTTTTTTTTTTTTTTTTTAACAGCCCAGAAAGCTAAGAAAGGATTCTTGATTATTGCATTGGTTACCCTAGAACCTCCTGCAAGAAAAATGACACAGGAAGAGAAGAGAGTGTTCATCACTGGATATACCACTTAGCAGCTAAACTTTAGCCTTTCACTGTCTTTAAAATATCAGATGATATAATCCTGAATACCTTGCAGGATTATTACAAGAATCACTTGAGATAATGCCATAGAGTGCCTACAGATATATAGATCGCTATTTACGAAGACTCTTGACTGGGGGAGTCCCTTCTTACTCTGAGATTTGGAAGACTGTTTCTCCAGCTCCTGTAAAATTCGAGCCCTCTTTCTTGAGTAGGTGGCTTTCCTGCATGCTGTAGAATGGGAAAGTGAGTGTGACACGCTCAAATGGGTGAAAAAACCTAAGAGTCTTGGGGCATTAAAAAGAGTCCCTTCATTTAGTTCCACTCTTGAGCAAGCCAGTAGCTAGCGGTGTGACCTTGAGCAAGTCACTTAACCTCCGAGCCCCAGTTTCCTCATTTGTCATTTGTTCCTAACCACAAAGGATAGTTCTGACAATCTAGGGGGAGAGTAGGGAATCTGATCAGAAGTGCTTTGGAAAGTCAAAAGCACTGTGCTTTACAGACCAGAAACTTAGATGCCACGGAAACCCCATGGTCCCCACGTGTACCCAACCAGGCAGGTCACACTCTCCACTCTGTGGCTCAGGATCCCCATATACTCGGTGGAGCGTGCTCCAGGTTACCTCCCCCTCATTCCAGCAGCGCTGAGTGAGGACTAAGAGCACTCACTTGTGTACACTCTGCAATATCCTGTGTTGAAGCATGACAGGTTTATCACAGCCTGCCTTCCCTTCCACTTGATGTAAACAGCAGCTTCCGTGTTCACAGCCCAGAATCGCCCCAGTTCGTGCCCCGTCCTCTGTCGTGCGTCCGCGGATCTATGGGCACTTACCAAGCACGCACGCCACGTAAAAGGATGGAGCTGGGCCTTGTTCCCAGGGTGCGATGGGGGGAAGAATGAGGGTCGTGTAGGAGGGTGAGGGGCTGCTTGGCTGGCTGGGCCCACGGTGAGTCACCTGACGCCCTCTAAGCAATCGCTGCTGCTGGGGGCGGAGCCGGCCCAGCTTATTTTGGGTTTCTGTGCTAAGCCAGGCCTCAGGGACAAAGGCATTTGTTTCCCCAGCTGCTCCTGGGACCAAGCTGGGAGCCGAGATTGAGTCGCGCCCGCGCCCAGCTTGCAGGTCGCAACTTGGCGGGCCTGGAGCGAGGGCGGGAGCCGGGCAAGGCGGAGAGCTAGGGGAGCCGCCTCTGGCAGGGCTGCCGCCTGCCCCGCCTCCGGGCTCAGCCTGCCTGCCGCTGAGGTCTCCGGTCTCCGCACTGGGCAGCTCCCTGACCGCCTGTCACTCGTCCCTCACCTCCCACGCGCACAGCCCTCACTCCCTGCATGGGTGGGGCTGGTCCCCACTTTAGGACTCAGAAGTCTCAGGGAGAAAGGGTTTGGGTTCTTCCCCAAGCTGTTTTATTTTGGCTCCCAGATCTATTCTGCACCCCGTGGATCAAGGAACTTTCAAGTCTTATTATTTAAGAAATATATTTTGTAAAGCTGCCATACACAGTAATTCCTCTGATGGATCTGAGCAAAGTGAATTGAAAAACTTCCAGAATAGATGCATCATTCTTGGCTAGGCACCGTGGCTCACGCCTGTAATCCAGAGGAGGCCAAGATGATGGGAGGATCACTTGAGGCCAGGAGTTTGAGAACACTTGGGCAACATAGTGAGAGCTTGTCTCTAGAAATATTTAAAAATTAGCCAGGTGCATGCCCATAGTCCCAGCTACTCAGGAAGCTGAGGTGGGAGGATCACTTGAGCCCAAGAGTTTGAGGCTGCAGTGAGCCATGATGGCGTACCTGCACTTCAGCCTGGTGACAGAGCAAGACCTCATCTCTAAAAAAAAAAAAAGAAAAGGAAAAAAGAACATTCGCAGACATAATAGCACATGCCTGTACTCCTAGCTACTCAGGAGGCTGAGGCAGGAGGATCACTTGAACCCAGGAGTTCAACTCCAGTCTGGGCAATAATAGCAAGACCCCAGCTATAAAAATTTTAAAAATTAAAAAAAAAATGACAGCATTCTCATGTAGGGGAAGCTCCAGAAACAACAACAAGAAGGGAACATTCATGACTCATGGGAGGGGTCAAAATATCAACATTAGTAGAGATTTGGAAAAAGTTGATTTGAGTCTTCATGGGTGACTTTGAGGGGGTTCAAGACTTCAGTGGAGAAAGTAACTGCAGATGTGGTGGAAATAGCAAGAGAACTAGAATTATTAATAGAAGTGGAGTCTGAAGATGTGACTGAATTGCTGCAATCTCATGATAGAACTTAAAACGATGAGGAGTTGCTTTTTATGGAGGAGCAAAGAAAGTGGTTTCTTGAGTTGGGATCTGTTCCTGAAGATGCTGTGAGCATTGTTGAAATGACAACAGATTTAGAATATTACATAAACCTAGTTGATACGGCAGTGGCAGAGTTTGAGAGGACTGACTCCAATTTTGAAAGAAGTTCTACTCGGTAAAATGCTATCAAACCGCACTGCGTGCCACAGAGAAATCTTTCGTGAAAGGAAGAGTCAATCAATGCAGCAAACTTCATTGTTGTCCTATTTTCAGAAATTGCCACAGCCACCCCGACCTTCAGCAGCCACCACCCTGATCCGTCAGCAGCCATGATCATCAAGGCAGGACCTTCCATCGGCAAAACGATTACCATTCACCGAAGGCTCAGCTGATGGTTAGCATTTTTTAGTATAAAGTATTTTTTAATTAAGGTATGTACATTTTTTTTAAAACATAATGCTATTGCACACTTAGTAGACTACAGTATATTGTAAACCTAATTTTTGTATGCACTGGGAAACCAAAACAATTCGTGTGACTTGCTTTGTGAGATACTCTCTTTATTGTGGTGGTCTGGAACTGAAGTTGCAATATCTCTGAGGTTTGCCTGTGCTTAAAAGGAAGGTCTAAGATTCAAGAAGGAATGATGAGCAAATAAAATAGTAAACATGGAGCAAAATCTAAATTTTTTTTTAAGAGACAGGGTCGCTCCCTGTCACCCAGGCTGGAGTAGACTGGTGCGATCATAGCTCACTGCAGCCTGGAACTCCTGGGCTCAAGTGATCCTCCTGCCTCAGCTTCCCAAGTATCTAGGACTACAGGCACATGCCACGATACCCGACTAACTTTATAATTTTTGTAGAGACAGGTCTGTCTGTGTTGCCCAGGCTGGTCTTGAACTGGCCTCCAGTGATGCTCCTGCCTAGGTCTCCCAAAGTGCTGGGATAACAGACATGAATCACCATGCCTGGCCTAAAATCTAAATATTGATAGCAAGGAAAATAAAGATAACAGTTTTGAATTTATAGGAATAAAATGAAGCTATAATTCAAATCCTTCGTAACTATAGCATATAAATTGGAAGGCAAGTACAGTAACTAGAGTTTAAGTGTTCTAAGGTCCTTGTATTGTTTAAGAAGAGGTTAAAAATATTATTAGAAGTGTTTACATTAAATATACATGTTAAGATTTCTAGTCTAACAGTAAAAAACTAGATATAAAGTAACTTCCAAACTAGTAGAGGGAAAGAAAAAGAAAAGACAGAAAATGAAACACAAATGAAGACAATAGGAAATACAGCAGTTTAAAAATTTTTTTCAAGACTGTGATATGGAAGAAAATAATAAATATTACCATTTCTTGAGTAGCTACTGTGTTAGTCACTTTGAATCATTAATCGTTATAATTTCATATAAAAGTGCTAGGCACAAAGTGGGCATTAAAAGTTATAGTTTCTATTATTACTGTGCCTCAGTACCTAAAACAAGGTCTGGAACTTAATAGGCACTCATATTTATTGAAAAATGGACTAAATGGGTATGAGTATTGATTCTGATCTAAAGATGAGCCAACTGAGGCTCTCTTTTTTTTTTTTTCAGACAGAGTCTTACTCTGTTGCCCAGGCTAGAGTACCATTGTGTCAGCCTAGCTCACGGCAACCTCAAACCCTGGGCTCAAGGGATCCTCCTGCCTCAGCCTCCTGGGTAGCTGGGACTACAGGCATGTGTCACCAGGCACAGCTAATTTTTCTGTTTTTAGTAGAGACGGGGGTCTCGCTCTTGCTCAGGCTGATCTCAAACTCCTGACCTCAAGTGATCCCCCACCTCAGCCTCCCAGAGTGCTAGGATTACAGGCGTGAGCTACCGTGCCCGGACTAAGTTAACTGTAGGGCCTTAGGCCTCAGTTTCTTCAACTGTTAAAAGGGCATAAAAACAGCTATTGGTTGCATTGTGAGAATGCATGTCATTCCGTCTGGGTGATGGAGACCAAAAATCAGGTCCCAGTTCAATATAAGAAAGAGCAAGAGCTGAGTAGGCCCCTAGGAAGCAGTGAGAATGGATTCTAACCCTGGAGAGGTTAGTCTAGGTGACCTTAAGTCCCTTCCAACTTGAAGGTGTTTATGTCTTCTTTAGGCAGAAGCAAGGGAAATGCTGCAGTATACCCCCCAGCTTCTCACTGATGAGCAGGTCCCTGGTGTCTCTGGACCCAACGGGTAAAATGGGCTGATGGATAGTAGTCAATAACAACCACAGTATTTATATCTGGGTGCTTACTATGTGGCACCACTGGATGCCTTTACCTGGGTTAGTCGGCTGCCTCAAAATCTTGTGAAATGTGTGCTGTTCTTATCCACATTTTGTCAGCGCTAAAACTGAGAAGCAGAGGTGTTAACTAACCTGACTGTCCCAAGGTCAAACAGGTAGTGATGGTAGATCTGGGATTCAGGCCCATCTGTCCACAGGGCTTGTGACTGGTCCCTGGACAGCCTCTCAGAGACGATATTACAAGGAGAGTGTGGCCCTTGCCAAGCTCTGGTTTGGATTCGGGCTCTGCTTCCTACCGTATGACCCTAGATAAAGAATTTAGCTCATTCTCTCCTCTGTAAAATGGGAGCTACTTTCCATTTCCCAAGGTCATTGGAAGGGTCAAATGAGATAATAATATGACGTGTTCAAAAAGCCTGGATACTCTGTTCCCACTGGGTCAGCACAGCCGCAGCGGCCCCTGCTCCAGTCAGGTGCCTGTGCGCTCCGAGCTGATGATGGGCTGACCCTGGGAGCGCGGGAGGATGGAAGCAGACTCTTCTCCCCACGCTCCCTAGGACGATGACTGGTCCACCGCCAGCCCCGCACCCTGCAGCCCGGTCTGTTTCCCCTCCCTGTGCCTTGCCACTCAGCCTGCCAGGTCACCTGTTGAGTTCTTGGATGTTATGCCGGGTCCCCCACATGGGCTCCCAGCCCCGGGCATGTCAGAGGCTACGCTCTGCGGGAACTGGCCTCTACTCCACCCAGCCTCTGCCTCTGTTACCACGAAGGGCCCAGCTCCTGGTGACAGCCGCAGCTTGTGCCACAGTCCTGACCTTAGTTCTGCTCTTCCCTCCTCCACCCTGCTCACCTGCCTGTGCAGCACCGCTCTTCTACTCCATCCTCCTGTTTTTAACTTTGTATCATAATGTACAGAACATAAAATTTACCATTTTAAGTATCTTTAAGTATATAGCTCAGCGGCATTAAGTACATTCATAATGTCATGTTATCATCACCATCATCCATTTCCAGAACTTCTTTATCATCCCACACAGAAACTCTGGACCCGCTAAACAATGATGCCCCATTCCCTGTTCCCTGCAGCCCCTGGTAACTCCACGCTACTTCCTGTCTCTATGAATTTGCCTATTCTAGGTACTTCCTATAAATGGAATCATACAGTATTTGTCCTTTCGCCACCGGCTTACTTCACTGAGCGTATGTTTTCAAGGTTCATGCATGTTGTAGCAGGCGTCAGGGTTTCCTTCCTTGAATAACAGTTCCATTGTATGGATGTACCACGCTTTGTTTATCCATTCATCTGCCGAGGGAGGCGCTCCCTCTCTTACTCAAACTTCTTTGGGTGTAGCATACATAATTTGCAGGAATATGGAGAGAATAGCCTGCTTTTCCCTTTCAGAAACGGAGGGGGTCCCCTCCCAGAAGGTGGAGGGAGGGTGTAGCCGAGTGTGCTGTTGTGAACGCCGCAGTGAGGCCTCTCCTGGGGTTCATGCTTTCAACGCTCTCTTTTCCCAAGCGTATTTCGTGCGCACGGCATCACCTGAACCCAGAGTGTCAGCTGGAGAAAAGTGATCACCTGGGGCCACCACCTGGCCTTTGCCCGCCTTCCTGAGAAAGAGGCTGCTGTCACCCAGGAGTTCTCTGATTTCAGTACTGTAGGCAAAGGGTCTCAAGACTCCAGGCAACTTTCTCCCCGCTGTTTACATTTTTGGGGTTTTGTTTGGTTTTGTTTCTTACATTTCTTCCCCTTGTCAGTCTTCGCCAATTCTGGTCCCGACGCACTTCAGCATTTCTGTGTGCCCTGGACTGCAGTCGTAGGCCTCCTCCATACGTGTATGTCCTGTCTTTATTTAGACTTTCGTGGACCGAGAGCTCCCTAAGGGAAAGGCCTCTTCCTTCCTTTCTCTGAACCTTCCTCCACCCTTCGTTGTTCTCCTCCCCTTCACACCCCTGCAGCGCCCCAGGCGCTGTCCAGACCGCAGTCTGTTCCTTCAAGGTGTCCGTGGCCAAAACGGATGACACACACAGACATCACACACACACTCAGCGTGTCTCACAGTCACCTCTGGGAGGAAATAGGGGGACCTATTATATACTCATCCTCTGAGCTCATCGGGACGGGAATCCCCAGCTCTAATGTCCTGGCTTGGGCCTAAAATGATCTGTTTTGTACAGGCTGCTCTGTTGTTCTCTTGTTACCGTTTCTCTCCGCTTTCTTTTTTTTTTTGAAACAGAGTCTCACTCTGTTGCCTGGGCTAGAGTGCCGTGGCGTCAGCCTAGCTCAGAGCAACCTCAAACTTCTGGGCTCAAGCGATCCTTCTGCCTCAGCCTCCCAAGTAGCTGGGACTACAGGCATGCACCACCATGCTCGGCTAATTATATATATATATTTTTAGTTGTCCAGATCATTTCTTTCTATTTTTTAGTAGAGACGAAGTCTCACTCTTGCTCAGGCTGATCTGGAACTCTTGACCTTGAGCGATCCACCCGCCTTGGCCTCCCAGAGTGCTGGGATTACAGGCGTGAGCCACCGCGACCCGCCTCTCTCCGCTTTCTTTAGAGGGTCTTGGAGCTCATAGCATGATGCCTTCCCTGCTTCTAGGCTCTGCCCGTGGTCACGTGGCCGTAACTGAGTGAGTCACTTCACCTTTAAGACCTTGTGTTATAAAATCTGTAAAAGAATAATATCGTCAGTCCTGTCTGTCTTAAAAGATTGCCACAAAGATCACACATCAGAGTGCTTTGAAAACTTGAAGCGTTACCCAAATGTGAGTTCTTACCGCAACCTTCTTTTACTCTCATGAACCTTTTCTGTCGTTCTGTTCAGTCTTGCTGACACCACTTAAAAAGGAACCTCAGGCAGATAAATTCTTCAGATACAGCTGCAAAAGTTAGAGATTCTGGAGAAGTCTGTGGTCAGAGAGGACCAATGTCTTCCTGGCCCAGAGAACCGAGGATCCAGTCCCAGAATGGGGAGGTATGGGAACAAGGTGGCCAGAGGCTCCAGGAGGCTCAGACAGAGACGCGGGGGCAGTTCGCCTCCGTCGTAAACCTGCTTCTTAATGCACTTATCTTCTTCCAAGGCACTGGGACTTTACACACCAAAAAAGTAATAACCCACAACTTTCATATGAGAAAGATGACTTTTTGATCTACGTTTTTTTCAGACGAGGAAACTAAGGCTTAGGAAGAATGGATTTGGAGGGGGGCGTACTGAGGGTACCGGTGTTGCTGGCAAGGACTGTTACAAGGCAGCCTGCGAGTCGTAAGGGGCAGGAGCCCAGCCAAGGGTGGCTGGCTCCGGCCTGGGCCCAGGGTGCTGCCTGCTCTGGTGTCTTCAGCCCTGCTTCTACTGCATCCCCTGGTCAAACTGGCTTCACTTCTGGTTTTCCTCCTTAGCTATTGCTTAGGGCTTGGTGACCCAAGGGAATGTGCCAGGTGGACAGTTAAGTGCAGCTACGAGTGCACAAGGTGCCTTTTAAAGATTTTAGGAAGATGAACATAGGCCATCGGTGCAAGGCCCATCTGGCAAACCTTAGGGTGGATTTCACGTCCCAACCCCTCCTCACCTGGTGCCCATGTTCAGGGCACACGCTACACAACTGTATGTAGCAGCTCCGGAAAGACGTAAGAAAGCCCCCTTTGCTCAGGCCGGGGGAGCTGAGCCCGTTAGGGGGATGCCCGTGTTGCGAGTGAGCTGTCTCCTGCAGCAGCTTGCTGGCCACAAACTAGTCTGAAGGGTAGATCCCAGAGGTTTGGGATACGCACGGTGAATAGGAATGGGAGATATTTCTGCCCCTCATTTGACACCTGATACAGATTTCTTTGCAGCGCTTGCCCCTGCCTCTGCCCTGCTTTCCTGTCTATATTGTACAGCCTTTGTGTCCAGCACAATATTGGCTCATAGGTGCTTCAGTGCAAAATGAGGGGGTTGTATTAGACTTTTCCCAAAGTGCCTTGCATGGTGGTGCTTATGGGATTCTGTGAGTTGTTTGATGTAGTTGGCGGGAAAAGCAGGGGACCTGCTCCCTGGAAAGGCCAGGAACTTACTGGCTAGTATAATTACTAGTGATAAAATCATAATTAGGTCTGACCTGCCTGCTAGCTTATGGTCAGCCAGTCCTGGGCCCCTCTCTGCTTTGAGAAGGTGGCAGAGCATAAGTGGTACTTAACCTACAATGTGGCCACAGTCGCTGCTTGTGGGTATAGCAGAGTCCTGAGCAACTCTCCTTTCCATCTCTCTAGTGTGACCCAAGCTGGCCTCCACTCAGAGGAAGCATCCAAGGGTATTCTCAGAAACTACAGAGAGCTGCCCCGGAGTTTGAATGGGGATTCCTTGGCCAGGTGGCCGCGTGTAGCTGACATCTCCTGCTGGGAGGACGTGGTAGCATTTTGGCACTTGACGATGTTCTACCCCATCTGGCTCCTTTGGAACAAGAGTTGAAAGAGTCCTGACCAGGGGACCTGGAAAGGCTGTGCACTGATGCCAATGTAGGGATGGACAACAGGGCAGGCCTCAGTTCTGGGCAACAGCAGCTCCACACATCACTTCTGGGGTTACTTACCTCACCTGCCTTCCTGCAGGCAAAGCTCAGAGCCATTGGAGCTCCTTGACTTTCTCAAAGCAGCTTAATTTTGGCCTCTGTTCTCTCTGCCTCCTAGGTTTGGTTGGGTAGGCATTTAATACAGGAGGGAGGTTGCTCATCTTCTTATTAACTTCCTAGGTTTGTCCTACCCGCTGAATAGGGCTTATCATCCTACAAATGGGGCTTTCCACCCTCTGCTTACCAGGAAGAATCGAAGCTCTCAAGACTATCCATTTTCTTTCCCTCGCTCTGTAAACTTCTCTTCATTTTGCCATATCCCCCTCCTATCTTGGCTCTTGAAACTATTCCCTTAGGAAGAAAAAGGCGGTTCCCCTCTTACCCCTCTTTAGGGCCAAACTTCTGTTTGTTCTCTCGGAAACTATGGCAACCTGGCCTAAGAGGCCACTTCTGCCATCTTGGGAGTTAATGTTCCAAAACCTTGTATTCACAGCTGTTAGCTCTCTGACACTTTTCCAGAGGGGGACAGAAGCCTCTGATCTGCTGACAGGAGAAAGTTGCAAACGAACCAATACCTAGATAACCCTTTTACGAGGAGGTTAGCAATGTAGCAATGGGAGCGAGGGTCTCTGTAAGGTCTGGAGTGTGGCTGTGGGCAGCATTAGCTGGGACTCTGGAAGAGTATTCTGGAGTGTGGTCTATACTCATTTTCCTTGCACTCTTTTCTTCTTTCCCCTTCTCACGATTACTCAGCAGACTAGTGTTGGAGGTGGTTATCTTTTAGCTGACACCAACTTTTTTCTTCCCTTTCTTCTCTCTGACATGTTTGTCTTTCTTGGTCTGGTGCTACCTTTTAAAGCCCCAAGTTGGGAATCCGTGGAGCCGTGATGATTAATTGCAGGAGCCCAGTGGAAGAATTCCACAGCCTTAGACGGCAAAGTTTCTGCAGCCTCGCTGCCGTGGGACTTCCCCCCATGAAGGCCAGCTCTCTTTCTCCGGCTGGCTGTCAGAGGGAGGGAGGGAAGAGAGGAGACTGGCATGTCCTCAGGGTGAGGACTTGGGCTGCTCACAGAGGGAGGGCTCAGTGGCTGGAACCCTAAAGGGAGGGCACGGACCCCCTCCCCCACGCTGGAAAGGACCGTCTTCTCGTGATGGCGATCTTGCTAATTTGGAACAGCAGCTGGCCAGGGTGTGTGAGACCGGAGGATCTGGGGGGAAGCTTGCTCTGGCACACTTCTGCAGAAGCAAATTTTGGGCAAATAGTGTGAGATGCCTACAAAAGTTTGACTTTGCTGGATTAGGATGCCCTTTTGCTATTCCAACCTGGCCCCTCTGCGAATCCTTTCATAGTGATGGGGAGAGATAGAAGAAGGCAGCTTTGTCACCAAGGGGTTGGATTTTGGCCTCCATATTCCTGTTCCCAACCCAAGTTCTGTAGGCTCAGAGTGGAACCAAGGTGGGACAGTGGAGCCGTCTTGCAGCTTTTCGTTGGGTAGGACTAGCTTATTGTGTTCAGTTCTTGAATCTTCAACTTCCTTAGGAGCATTGAAAGAAGCTGGGAGGCCGGGCTCAGTGGCTAACGCCTGTAATTCCAAAACTCTGGGAGGCCAAGGGGGGAAGATCACCTGAAGTCAGGAGTTGAGACCAGCCTGAGCAAGAGCGAGACCCCATCTCTACTAAAAAGAAGAAAAATTAGCCGATTATGGTGGTGCGCCTGTAGTGCCAGCTACGTGGGAGGCTGAGGCAGGAGTTTGAGGTTGCAGTGAGCTATGATGATGCCACTGCACTATATCCCAGGGCAGCAGAGCAAGACTCTGTCTCAAAAAAAAAAAAAAAAGAAAGAAAGAAAAGAAAGAAACAGATCAGACGTAGCCCAGGGTGCCTTTTCTGTCTAGTCTCTCAAACTCTTTCTCCGTCAGGCTACTGCCCTATTTCTGCTAGATTGAGGAGCTTGGCTAAGCATACTAAATCCTGACTTTTGTTTTTAATCCACGGAAGTATTCTCATCTCCCTCCTCTTCCCCCGTCTCTTTCAGGGTTCCTCACCTCTGAGCCCTCAGTCTTAGCGATTTGCCTCTGCTTGAAGCGTAGTTAGATGCTGCACAAATACTGACTTAGCCAGGCAAGCCCCAGACGGATTTGGGAGAGTGCAGATGGGCTCACAGAGTCCCGTCCTGTGTCCCTTTGGCCCCAGTGACACAGACTGGCCCGGGGTTGGTGCCAGTGGTGGCAGCCCCACGAGGGGCTCACCTGCTTCTCAGCACTGTCTCGCTCCTCCCACTGTTGGAGCTGCTGTGGACCGGGACAGAGGGGATTGGTCTCAGAAATCAAGGCAGGGAGAATTGAATTCCATCCAATTAGGCCGTCCCTGGAGATGTGGAAAAGAGAGAATGAGAGGTAGAACTAGACGGTTAGGTTAGAGGGGAGGAGGTAGGGGAAGGGATATACATGGATATGAAAGAATAAAGTCAGAAGCTTGGGCATGTGGTATAGAGAGAGAAAAGTGAGGAGGTGGAAAATTTGGTTCTAGGTATTTTTCCCATGATTCCTGGCAACTTGGTGCTTTAGAAATAAAATAATCCAGAAAACATCCTATTTTGCCACTTCCTACAGACCTCCCCGCCACCATCCCACACTTCTCCTCCCAGGTTTTCCTTGGAGGTACTGCAGTGGCATCTAAAATGCTGCGTGTGGGAGTTTGGAATCCATGGGGTTTTGCTTACCTTTGCCTCTCCCTGGAGAGTGGATGATTCCTGCAGTGACGGCTCATCCGCCTTCTGCCTGCACCAAACCCTAAGACTCTGTGTTCTGGAGATGAAGGGAGATGTGCCTCCCATCTATTCAGTCTACCAATTTTAGGGCCCAAAGAATGGGCGGTGGGGCAGGAGAGACAGGGCAGGTGGCAAAGGAGTGGTGCTTGGGTCTTACCAATTCTCTCTGGGGATTGAGTCCCATTGTGGGACTTCCATGCTTTTCCTTCCCTTGTGAATGGAAGCACACTGGAGCAGAGAAAGGTGCTTCATTCTTAAGTTCACATGTTAGGCCAGGCATTGGGCTGAGTTGGGACAGAAAGGTCATATAACCTTTCTGCTCACTTGGAAGAAAAATACACATTACCCTCCACTTTCTCTCCCCTGAGACACTTCCATCAACAATGACCAGCTGGGGCTGAGTCACCTCTTTGCCTGCCCTTTATGTCTTTCAACAATGGCCCTGTGCTTATCACCATGGATGTGAGCCCTTTTGAATAGATATTCTTTCTAGCCCATGATTTTTGGATTCTTACTCTACCTTGGGATTCTGAGACATGTCTGTGTCTCTCTTTGTCTTTTTATCTATTCCCAAGTAATAGCCACTCAGCTTGAGTTAATACCCTTAGATCTAGGACAAGAAACACTGGTTGTCTGTAACCTCAGGTCACAGTTGGTGCCTTTCTATCAGCCTGCACCCACCTGCCCAGGACTCTACCCCTTTGCCCCCCTGGGCCCTTTCCTTACCTCGTCCCTTCTCCCTTCCTACCCTACAGGAACCGGGATGCTGATGACAGTGGGTTTGACAGGCTGAGAAATGATGCCTGCTCTGCTCTTTTGACCTCAAGGTGCTGCCAAGACTGATTTCTATCCCAAGTTCTGATTTTTCCAACAGGAGTTTATGAGCTAACCAGGGCTGTCAGTTAGGACTTTCACCTCTCCTGGGGCAGCAGAAGGGCGGGGTCCCTGATGGGAGCATCAGCGTTTCCCCTCTTCTCCTTCCCTTTCTCCCCGCCATGGGGGCTGTCCTCATCTACAGCCTTGCTGAGCCATGGTGGCATCTGGGAGACAGTCAGTTATCATATGAGACGGAGGGAACTGGAACAGTCTGTAGGATGTGCTCTTTTTAACGTTGCCCTATCTTTATTTTATCTGGTTAATATCTCCATCAGCAGTGGGAGGTTTTTTCTGCTAAGTGTGCACCAGTCCAAAAGAAGCTGGAATAAGGTGAGAAAAGAGGAATGATAAAAATCCACAACATCTTTTGTATCCCAACCAGCTATTTCTGGGAGGTGACTCTCTTTCTCTTACTTCTATGCCATTTAGTGACTCGCAACCTGTAGCATATTTATGCACGTCAGTGCACACTTTCAGCTTAGTTGTGTGTGTGTGTGTGCGTGATTACCACATGGGCTTGTGACTTCCACTCTGTTACCCCTCTTGAGCTGCCCATGGCCCATTTCTTTTTTTTTTTAATTTAAAAATTTTTTTTTTTTAGACAGTCTCACTCTGTTGCCTGGGCTAGAGTGCCGTGGCATCAGCCTAGCACACAGCAACCTCAAACTCCTGGGCTCAGGTGTTTCTCCTGCCTCAGCCTCCTGAGTAGCTGGGACTACAGGCGCATGCCACCATGCCTGGCTAATTCTTTTTCTATTTTTAGTAGAGATGGGGTCTCACTCTTGCTAAGGCTGGTCTCGAACTCCTGACCTCAATTGATCCTCCCCACCTCAGCCTCCCAGAGTGCTAGGATTACAGGTGTGAGCCACCACACCCGGCCTCCATTTCTTTTTTTCTTATTTGTTGTTTTATTTTTGGCTGGGGGAGTGAGCCAGGCAGCGGGCCACAGTGCCCCCATCCAAGAGATGGAGACTGATCTCTCATCCCTCCCTACCTCCTCTGCCAACAACCTTTCCCATGTGCCTGGCGCCCTAGAAACAGATGTGTCCCAGGCGGAATCTGTACGTCACGCTTTAGCATCTGAACCTTGAATGCTGATTCCTTGGTGCTGGCTTGGGGTCCTCGCCACCCTGACAAACGTCTTAAACCTTGTCGCGCAGGAGTATCCCTTCACCCAAAGCTCCCCAGGGGGTAGGAATCAGATCGAGGTTCTCTGCACAAGTGGAGGAAATGTGTCTCTTCAGAGGCACCTCTGGAGGTTGCTCTCCGCAAGCCTCCAGCCAAGAGTGACAAGATCCATGCCCAGGTGGCACTGCCACCCACGGAGGCAGCGGGTGCCGTGAAGCTCTCCTCCCATGGCCCCTGGTGGAATCCTCAGTGTCTCCACCGGTGCGGCTGGGGGTACGGGAGGAATGCTGGGGGAAGAAGACAAAGTGGCTTTGTCTGCTGGTGGTAGAGAGGTGAGAAAACCTGGGTTTGACCTTTCTCCTTGAGGGGCTGAAGCCCAGGGAGGCCGGGGTTCAGTTCCTGAGCGACCAGGCGCGGGCATGGCCAGAAGCCCCACGTTCCCTTTGAAGGAGCCCACCCCCAGTCCTCACTGCAATTTTCCCCTTCCTGGCTCGGGTCATAAGTTCTATTTTCTGGCTATACTCTTTTCGTTCCTGAGAAAGTCGTGGTGGCTCTTTTTTTTTTTAAGCTGATTTAGGGGGTTGGGAAAGGAAAACTTTAAAAGTAAAATAATAAAAAACAGACCACTCTGCCATTACAGGCACATAAATAGCTTCACCGTAGCCGGGCTGCACACTCACTTTGCCATAGCAACCCGAAACGAGTGTTTATATCGGCCTGTCAGCCGGCCTGGAAAACAGCAGCTGCCGCTGCTCTGCCAGCCGCCCCGGCCTCGGAGCAGGGGCCAGGCGCCCCTCAGAGGTGGCTCGGGGGCGGGGGGCCTGGCCCTTCCGCCCGGCCATGGGGGGCGGCAGGGGAGAGACAGGAGGGCTTCCAGCGGTGCCGGGGGCAGTGATATTTTGGGAGCCTAAGGGAGCATTGTCCCCTCACCTGCACGTGGGCCCCTCCATCTCTCATCTCCTGTGCAGAGAGAAAGCAGGCCTGGGGGGAGGCTTCTCGCCACCCGAACTGGAAAGGGGCCTGGGTGTCCCTCTGAGCCTCACGAGGTAGCTTGTTTTAACTTTCTGGATAAATCTTGGCTTCTGTCGTAGCTGTTGAGTGACGCAGGTCTGTTTTCCCAAGGACAAAAAGGAGTTGAGCTTTCCTTGGGAAGCTCGTGGGTCTGCCTGGGAAGGGGCTGCCCCGAGGCGATGCAGGCAGAGGTCGGCATCCTGGAAGGACAGGAGGGGGCAGGCGAAGAGCAGAGGAGACGTGTGACAAGACCTTCCCGTGCCTTCTCTCAGCCTGGAGCTGAGGAGCTTGTTCACAGAAATGCTTCTGGACCTCTGCAGCGTTCTCAGAGTGTGGTCCCCAGAACCAGACACTCGGGAGTGTGGGGACAGCAATACGTTTTCGCCAGTGTTCCCGCGATTCTGGTGCTCACTCGGGGTTTGCAAACCATGCTCTAAAGCACTAGTTGAGTGCTGGGGAGCGTGATCTGTCTGCTTTCCAAAGCCCTGGGCTGACCTGGGGGTCTGTGCAAGGTGTGAAAAAGGAAGAGTGAAACAGGAGCAGAGAGGTGGCAGGTGATCAGGGAGGGCTCCTGGCTCTCCTTAATAAATGCCATCTTTTCAGCACGGAGCCCTCGCTTATTTGCCTGTGACTTCCAGGAAATGGTTGGGCTGAGAGAAGGCTGGAATAGGCAAAGAGGGGAAGGGGGGTGTCTGTACTCTGGACAGGTGAGTCCGTCATGGACTGGGGAGAGGTCGTGGGAATGGCCAGGCCTGATGGCCGGTGTGTAACATGCTGACTCGTGTCTGGGTCACACAGGAATGTTATTTCACTCCCTCCTGCTGAGCCCCGGGAGACAGAGCAGCTACTCACCGCCCTCCCTTTCGGTGGATGAAAAGTGGCCTCAGTCTGAGGCCAGGCAGCTTTCTCCTCACCCCCAAGGGCTCCACCAGAGCCTGAGGCCTGGGACCAGCCAGGTCCCAACTCCCGGCGCCAAGGAGGATCGGCCCTCCTCTCCCTCTCCGTGAGCATGACATGGTTCTGCTGAAATTTGCTCCTAAAAATAACCCAGGATCCAATCCAGCTACTAAAAAGCCCCTTTGTTTCCTTGGAACCGAAATGTGGAAAACCACAGCAGCCCCAAGAAAGACAATCTGTGCAGCCCGAGAGCGCGTGCGTACTGAAAACTTGAACGCTACTGCCGGGTCGGCGTCCTGTCTGTGGCCTCGTCGCTTCGCGGCAGTTCTGAGGGGTGAACAGCAGACGCCCTTGCTACCCTCGCCCTGAGCATTTCCCGCCATCGGTGGGGGGCGGGGAGAGGCTGCCAGCCCCCCTTTCATTAAACAGCAGACCTTCTAGACGGTGCTGTCACTTCCACCGGAAGTTGGCTCTTGTTCTTAACCATCTGAAGGACACGGTCAGCACTGCTTTTCACCCTGGACGTTTTTTGAACTCTAGCTTGCTGTGAACACCCCCTCACACCCTCTGAGTCATGGGAGGACACAGAGGAGACCTAGGCCAGAGTGACTCAGATAATTTGAAAGAGGGTAGCTTCCCCATGGCCCCGGGCCAAGGGAACTACCCTTTCCATCTTGATAATATGGATGCTGTTTTAGGGTGGAGCCAGTGGGCCTTGGGGGAGGGGGAGGGTTGCCCTCTCAGGCACGTGCCTGCTTCCTCCCTCTCACTCAGTTTCTCTACCCATGTCCTGGGGCTTCCTGTCTTCATCTTAGTGGTTCCCGGGGCCTTGACAGGGGTAGGGTCTTAGCAGGCCAGGTGCTCAGGAGCAGGACGTCAGCCTCGGGTCAGTTCCTGGTATCACTGCTTGGAGAAAGCTGCGCTATCCATGGGCCCTGTCTTCTCCCTGCCTTCTGAAGGCATCTGGCCAGGACTGATAAGCTTTGCCATCATTGTCACAGCACAGCATATCCTGGACAACACAGCCACTCCTGGACGGAGAGGTTTTTTGTTATTTTTTTTTTGGACTTCAGGTGCGGAAGGTTGAGCCAATCACACTGTGGATTCCATTATTATTGTTGGTCCATGCAGGGCCCTCCTTCGCTCACTCTTTCCCCATGTCGTACTTCTATTCCCTTCTCTGCCTGTGGGCAGCTTTCTAATGTGCTAGTGTGTATCTTCTTGTTTAAATATGTCCCTTAAAAGGTACAGCATTGCTTTAGATGCATGTAAAAGCAGTTAAATCATCTTTTTTCCTTCACTAGGCAATATGTTTTTAAGATCACCAATATTGTCATGTGTGCATTGAATCTGTGTTTCTAACTGTCACACGACATTCCATGCCGTCTAGCCAGCATACTTTACCGATCCATCACTGGGCGGGTCGATGCCTGTCACGGCAAATACTGCTCTAGCGAACATCCTTGCACATGCCGCCTCCGGCCCCGTGAGAATGTCTTTGGAAGGTGTTCCCAGGCGTAGGTGACTGGGTCCAGGTGGGGCTGGGGAGGAGGATGGATTCTGCATTCCTGAGACACAGAGGCTAAGGGTAGCACTTTTTCTACAGATAGATACTTTGATTCTAGCACTACATTTCTGCTGAGGAATTGAAGAAGATGCCCTCGGGGTAGCAGACTTGGTGTGGATGCCACCTGCTAACCGGGAAGTGGTGCTCTCTCTTCTGGAAGGAAGTACCCGGCAGAAGGCTCAGTTCTAGGGGCTAACTGAGAATTAGCAGCAGGTTCCTGGACCAGGCCACAGTGTGCCGTCCTGTGGTCAGAATGGTGCCCCAGCCCTCACTTGGCTTCCTGGCTTGGGTGTGACTCTCGGATGATGATGACGAGTGGTGCCACCCACCACCTGCACTTCAGCCAATGCACTCTGCCTCTGACCTTCTTCCCGTGCCTCCAAAGGGCCTCGGTAAACAAGGAGGGTGTATACCGAGTCTGCTTCTGCGAACCAGCAGGTGTTAGAGGAGGCAGTAGGGCAGGGCAGGCACCGGGAGGGAAGGAAGAGCCCAGGAGGATGGTAAGGATGGCCACCAGACCTGAGGGATGGGACTGGCAGGGCGGGCTAGAGTCTGGGCTGTGGAAGTACAGGGCCTGTGAGGAGGAGGAGAGCAGAGCAGCCTCTGTGTGGGGCTCCTACCTTCAGAGAGAAGGGCCAGCTGGGGACGTTTTAGGCTAGGCAGCCTGCCAGGGTCAGGTTCTTGCAACTCTCTTGATAGGACACTGCCTTTTCAGAAGCACAGGAGTGCCAGAGAAGAGTAAGGCTTAAGAAACTCCAGGCGATGCACAGGAAATAGCCTCTCTGGAGAAAGAAGAGAATCCAGAGCAGAATCTCTCTGCGTCTGGGTCACTAGGGGTTGCAAGGCCAAGGGCATGAGATGATAGAATGGAGGAAACTCTCATCCCTACTGCTGGGCTCTCCAGGTGGGAAATAGATATGCCTGGAATCACACCAGGCTAGAGCCCAGGGCATTTGGGCATGGAGCTGTGGCCAGGGCAGGAGGTGGGGGGTGTCTCCTTCCGATAAGCTGTGGATCTGTGCCTACACTGGCCCAGAAAGTTCAAAAGAGGTAGGTGTTTCCCTGACCTATTTTAGAGCCTTTTAGAGGTCATGGACAAGGGACAGATAGATTTACCTGGGCCTTTCTTTTCATGTAGGTTTAGGGAGTTAATCCATAGCTTTGTTTCCATTTTCCTTTCTTTTCTTTTTTTGTTTTTATTTTTTTTAAATTTTATTTATTTATTTATTTAAATTTAGAGACAGGGTCTCGCTCTGTCACCCAAGCTGGAGTGCAGTGGCATGATCATGGCTCACCAGCAGCCTCATACTACTGGGTTCAAGTGATCCTCCTGCCTCAGCTCCTGAGTAGCTGGGACTACAGTCCCAGGCCACCACACCCAGCTAATTTTTCTTATTTTTCATAGAGACAGGGTCTCACTATGTTGCCCAGGCTGATCTCAAATTCCTGGCCTCAAGTGATCCTCCCGCCTCAGCCTCCCAAAGTGCTGGGATTACAGACATTTGCCACCACACCTGGCTATTTGCATTTTCTTACAGCATTGTTGTTGTACTTGAGACAGGGTGGCTTTGGATTCAGACTAGGGAACAAATTCTGGCATTCTGAATCTGTATTTCCCTGCTATGAAACAGAAATGTCCTCCTTATAGGGTTGGTGAGAATTCAGTGAAACAGTATATGTAATAATGATAATACCGCATCTGGACCCACCACCGTATCACTACACATCAGCCACTGTGCTAGGCACTACATAGCATGCACACACATACATATATGTGCATAATTTCTCTCTGGTTTTCACATGAAGTGCCTAGTACGGCACCTGGCACATTGTAGGTGCTCGACAAATATAATCTCCCTCCCTTTCCGTCTCTCTTACCCTCCACTGCTGCTCCTGAGTATAGGGAGAAATAGAGCCTCTCTTGGGCTGAGATAAACTGACCTTGGGTCAGAGAAAAGACAACAGGTCTTGTGAGGGGCTGAAGCAGGTTTCGCATCTCAGTCCGGTGCATTCTAAGGAGGGACCAGCCTGCTTCCCCTCCCCGGAGGCCTTCCCTTCTTCACCCCCCAAGTCCCGCCTGGCAGTGATGCTGGCACTCCTGCCGCGGTGTCTCTGAGTGCCACTGACTTGCTCCTGAGCAGAGCCCGGTGAAGGGGAAAGGACAGGGCAGGGAACAAGAGTCAGCTCCACAGAGCAGCCCGTGCCTGCAGCCCAGAGGCCAGAGTTGAATGGAGCCACTTAATATTCCAGGCAGGTCCGTCTGCAGTGCTGCACCAGCCTGCAGCCCTCGCCCCCGGCCCCTCCTGTTTCCTTTCTCCCGTTTCCACGCGTCCTCATTTCTCATGCGTCGCACCAGGTTCCCTCGGAGCCCTTGGCAGGGGAGATTCAGAGGGTGGGTTCCTTTCATATCTTCAAATATACCCCTGCTCTATAACCTCTGCAGGAGTTACGCTTTTTCCTTGGTCTGGGGATATATCTCTTTAGCACCCTGGGAAAGCTTCTAAGAGTAAAAGATTCCTTGGGCAAAACTGGAGGAAACAGAGTGCCTGATTGTTGTTTGGTGCCTTAGTGGGTAAGCTTCTTGTCTCTAGCAGTTCCTCATTTCTGGAACTTGCTAGTGAGCCTAACTGCAGGTTAGATTACGAGGAAGTGCAAGGTCGTTCTCAGCTATGTATGGAAACAGGAGAGGGGTCTATTTTGCCCTCATTGCAGGGAATGTGATGTAGTTGATTCCGAAAGAGGAAGAGTGAGGGAAAGGGTCAGCATTTCCTCTAAATGGAAACCGGTATTTTCCGTACTCTAGAGAATGGCTGCATGTTAAAGGGTCTCTTACATGTCTGTCCGAAAATAAGGGACGGAGTCAAGTGTAACAGAAAAGCGCCAGGCTCCTGACTTACCAAAGACCAGATCACTTTTTATCTCCTTGGACCTCAGTGTCCTCATCTGTAAGGTGGGTATCACAGCTGTCCTAGCTGGAATTGCTATGTCAGTGCTTTCACATGTCACTCATAAATTACAGAACAGATGTTACAGGACTTTTGGAGAAAAAAATTAAGATGACTCAATGATCATGTAAGGCAATATGATTTCTTGCCCCAGGAGGAAGGGATGAGAGAGTTTGCTCTTCTAGCCTATCATCCCTTGGGCTTGCAAGATGCTGGATCAAGGAGTGAGAACATGCCTTAGCCAGGATGCCCCAGGCTGAGTGGCTAATCCTGACCTGACAAGAGGTAGCACCTCCCAGGTTTCTGAGCATTGCATCTGAGGCCGAGGGGGTTTGAGCACTTCGGATTTTTCTTTGGCAGTTGCCTAATAAGGTTATGGGTCAGGCAAGCTCAGCAGTTGCAGAGAGCATATATTCTAGAGAGCTCAGAGAGAAGCGTGGACACCCTGATATGCTTCCGAATTGCAGAAGAGCATTTTTAGAGATCCCTCCTTAAGTTTGGGCCCCCAACTATGCTTTGTCCCG
Organism: Avahi laniger; assembly: GCA_963575035.1. Classification (NCBI taxonomy): domain Eukaryota; kingdom Metazoa; phylum Chordata; class Mammalia; order Primates; family Indriidae; genus Avahi; species Avahi laniger. The sequence continues at coordinate 5,949 of CAUYSK010079538.1, read as the reverse complement.
TTGACTTTGTGCCAACAGGTTAGTGCTTGACCTACTGTGTGTGTGTCGCTAGATCAGCCTGAAGCAGACAAACCTCGTTCTTCTCCACATGTGTCCTTTAGCCCCTTGTGTTCTAATCTAATATGACCTTTTCCAGTGGTTACCTATGTCAGTGGAAGAATCTCTCCTTCTTAGGACCCTGAGAAGAGGTTCAAAGTAGGGTATTCTGACTCACACTGTCCTTTCTGATTTTCTAGAGACCCAAGACTTTATATGCTAGTAGTTATTGCTAACGGTTATAACTAGCTAAGGGTTATTGTTAATGAAGCTGCCTTCGCATTTTCCATTCTTTTTGGGGGGCAAGGGTTCCCTGGCAAGGAAAGATGAAAGGGCACATAGGGCTATTTCTCTTCTACTTAAAAAGATAGATAACAAAAGTCCATTAAGATCAATTTAAGCTTACTCCTATACTAGACACTGGACAACTTTCTTATTTATTTATTTAGGGGGGCAGGGTCTTGCTCTGTCACCCAGGCTGGAGTGCAGTGATGGGATCATAGCTCACTGCAGCCTCGAACTGCTGGGCTCAAGCAATCCTTTTGCCCCAGCTTTCCTAGCAGCTGGGACTATAGGCACACACCACCACACCCAGCTAATGTTTTGGGGTTTTTTGTAGAGAAGGAGGTCTCACTATGTTGCCGACACTGGTCTCAAGCTCCTGGCCTCAATCGATCCTCTGGCTTTGGCTTCCCAAAGTGCTGGGATCGCAGGTGTGAGCCACCACACCTGGCCTGGACACCTTTCATCTAAGATTTCCAAGCATTATTTCTATCTATAATCCCATTCCTTTATCGCTCTCTTAGGGTGGTGTGAAAATGTAGGGCCCGTTCTTCCCCCAGTTAAAGGTAGGAGGAACTGAAAGACTAAATGACTTACCCAAAGTGTGCCTCGGGAGATGGTAAAACTTGTTCTGAATCTGCCACTGGTTATTCAACAAAGAAATATTTCTGAGTGCCAACTCTATGCAGGTTCTCTTCTAACCCTGTGAACAAGACAGGCAAAAATCCCCGTCTTCATGGAGCAAACATTGTAGTGAGTGAAGACAGAAAAAGTAAAATCTTCACCACCCCCCGTAACTGAACTCAAGTCAAGGGGAACTATGTAATCAGGACTGGACTGCGTGCCCTGTGTTCTGGTGCCTGCGCGGGAAAAACCCCTTTGCATATATGTAAATGGCGAGTGTGTGACAATGCCTCCCGGGTGACACACAGCAGCCCTTCTCTGGAGCTGAGAACGGGGCTCAGGATAAGTCTTTTTCCCATCTTCGGCTCTCCATATCCTCACCTACACATGGCTCCGCCCCCACCCCTTAGTGAGCAAGTGTGAGAGGTAACAGATGTCTTTCTGAGGGGAGAAAGGGTCGCCTCTCTCTGGTTCATTTGTTGAGCTGATTTGAGACCTCCTGGTGCTCATTTACAGGCTCACTTGTCTCCCCTGCTGACCTTGCTGTGGCCCTGTGCTCTATCTGAATTGATAGCTGTCTCCTCTCTCCCACCCCAGAGAAACTTTGATGCTCGCACTTCAAACTCCCTATCTTTCCTCCTCAGAGGTCCTTCTTTCCCCTTTATTTAAAAAAAAAAAAAAAAGATTCCACCCTGTATCACCAACTGCCAGAGCATTTTACTGTCCCCTTTTGCCCAAAAGTCTCTTAGAAGAAGGTGGAGCTTAGCCCCAAAACCAAAATTCGGTGCCTGACCAGTTGACAACTTCAACAGGCTGCAGGATTTCCACACAGCTGGAGGCCGAGTATTCTAAGGGGCTTTGGAGGACTTTGCTGTCTTCTGTCAGGTTGTCTTCCTGGTTCGTAAATGCGCATGTTGGGAGCAGGGAGGAGTACGGGGTGTGGGAGAGGGCGGCAGGCTGGTAGGCCACCCTTCAGATCACTTGGGTCTGAACTCCTTTTTCTTTTCTTTTTTTTTAAATTATCTTCTACATCTTTTTATTTTATTTTAAATTGACAGATAATATTGCTTGTGTTTATCATGTACAACATGGCATTTTGAAGTATATGTTCATCTTAATTATCTTATACATTGAATTATCCTATAGAAGAAAAGAATATTAATATGTACACATGGCCTGATTTTAGTTTCAAGTAGAAAAATGAGTCAAAGAATGGACCGTGCTTATTTTATCTACTGAAAATAAAAGGATGCACGTAGATTACAGATGAGATAGTAGCCTTACATGACAAAACAGTGTAGGGGTGATTGAATGGCCTACTAATAAAAACCAATTTCTCAGTTATAAGCTATTACTAGTTTATTGAACTCCTTTTTCTGACCTGTTCTTACCTCTTGAAGGTAAGGCTGGACTAAAGGACCCTGTCACAGGTCCCTCAAACAAACAGAAAGAACATTAGAGCCATTAGAAGTTGTGGCTTTTTACTTCCAAGTTTCCGGAGTTGTGGGCTTTGTGTCGGGTTGGTTTGGGAGAGGTGAGACAGGAAGACTGGGTTGTAGTTTAAATTACTTCTCTACACTGGAGTTGACAGGCTGCTGGGGCCTCCCAGGGAGAAAAGGGCCTCTCTCTTTTTTTTTTTTAAAAGCCAGTCAAATTTAAAAGGGCCTCTCTTGAGTCAGTTCACTCAGCTCAGGCCTCAGTTATCAGTTCAGCTCAGGTATCAACTGTCACTTAAACCCTTGTACTAGAACGCGTACCTCTTGCCCTTGCAGAAGCTGGATCCTCATGACTGCTCTAATTGTTCCTTTTTTGTCTATCTTTGAATCTTTATTCCAGATATCCAGTTGTCAGCAGGATCCAGGAAGCCTTCCTCTTTCTCCTCCTGCCGCTCTCTACCATCACAGTTGCTGGTTGTTGCTAAGGTTGCTGCCATGGTAACATGCACATCCTGTTTACACCTTCATCTGGGCAAGTTGGTCTAAGCTAGGAACCTATCTACCCCGGACAACCACTTCCATCACCACCTGAGGACACCAATCATCGTAACACCAAGTCCGTCATCCACTCAGTTCCCCCAGCCTCTTCCCTTCTCGCTGCCAGGCTTCATACAGAAGAAAGGATCTAGGCTTGGGATTGCTACTCTGAAGCTTGTTGCACAAGATATATTCGATCTGTTTCCTAACTGGGCCCCCAGAGACACAAGAAGTAGGAAGAAGTTGGGACAGAAACGCAGGAGAGGCTGATCAGTTGAAGGGAAGCTCCACATCTTCTCTGGCTGAGGGTAACAGCAGGCAAAATGACGAACCCACCACAACATGGCTTGCGGGCCAACTCCATCCACGAAGGGGACTTTGGCTGCACAGTGATGGAACTGAGGAGGCTCATGGAGCTGCGTTCGGGCGACGCACTGAGCCAGATTACCGTCCACTATGGAGGTGTAGAGAATCTTTGCAGTAGACTGAAAACCTCCCCTGTGGAAGGTAAAGACCGATTCAGGGGTGGGGAATTGGAGGAAGGTGACGAGTGTTTCAAAATATTGTTTTCCCAGCTTCTAGAGAAGGCACGTTTCTGGAGACCCAACCGGCATACTTTTGTCTGGTGGGAAAAGTGTAGCATCTGAAACACGGAAAGGAGATGAGGCCGTGAAGAGCCATTTCTTTCCCAGAGATGTTTAGGAACTGTGGTATTCTCTGACGACTTCCTTTCCTCCTTTTTCCGTATCGGTGTACAGAAAGGAGGATAGTTATCTCACAAATGTTAATGATATAAATGTTTTTATCAGTAAATAATCATCAAGTCCTTGTTTTGTATCAGTCTTTGGTTACAAAGACTTTAAGATGTCATCTTCCTCACACTGATCTTACAGCGTAGTGGCCAGGGAGGGGGCAGGGGTTGGCACACAAAAAAGTGAATAAGTCCATCTACCCAACTGAGTACTTTTCTATTGTATACAGTTGGAAATGGGATCATACGGTGTACAGTTGTATCCACCATATCTTTGGATCACTTACCTTTTTCCCTGCCAGGGAATTATAGATGATTTTTTCAATGCTGCCTGATGAACTTTTAATATAGTTCTTCTTGATCTAGTCGTAAAAGAGAATGAAAAATCCAGCTTCATGCTTGCCTGGCTCAGCCCACCTGCCTGGTGCACTGTGATATTATGAACCGTTGCCTCATCAAATGTAGAGAGAACCAAAGGAAACACGCTTTCTCACTTTTGCCTAGTTTTAGCATCTTTGTAGCAGATTCTTTTGGACCCTGTACATCAGGCAGTCCATGGTTGAGTGGTATGAGATGTTGCCAAGATGCCATCTATTAGAGGCCTTCAGCCTCGTGTGGTTGCCTATTTCTGAACCTTCCTCAGGGGCCATTTCATATTCCTCACCAGTTCCAAGAAGTTTTCACACTAACCAATGCTGTATTATAAGTTAGTGACTTGGAGTCTAGACTCTTTAGGATGAAGAAAGAGAGATTTTTTTTTTTTACATAGATACCTGTACATCGCCCATGTCTTGTTTTCTCTGCAACCTAAGCGAGTCTCCCTGCATGTTCTCTTTACTTCTAGAATTCAGTTTCCTATCTCAAATCCTAGCTCTACCATTTACTAGCTAAATAGCACTGAACAGTTTACTCAGCCTCTCGGAGTCTGTTTCTTCTTTGAAAATAATATCGATAATACCCAGCCCGTAGAGTTATTGGGATTAAGTAACATATGCACGGTGCCCAAACGTATAATAAGTGTTTAATAAATTAGTTGTCTCAGATTAAAACGGAGCCCATATATCGGAAGATATTTGCCAGAACATGAGCCCATGGAGTGCAATGTGTTGTCACATCTGGAGAGGTTACTGCACGTGTGACTGCAGCCATAGTCCACTTCTCCCTTTCACTTCTCGATTGCAAAAGGAGACCTGGTTAAGACGGCAATGCTTAGTTGCTTTCATGTGGTTTGGTCTCTGCCTTTTAGCTAGTATCTAATGACTAACTACTTTTGGACACTTCCTACTTCCTGCCTGCGAGATTTCTTTATTCGGTCACTTTTACAACAGGATCGACCTTAAAGAGAGTCTGTTCCTAATTATGTTTCCACTGAGACCATACGGTACTTCTGTAAAGTACTTTTATAAACTGCACCCATCAGAATCTAAGCAGGGTCTTTCTTTTTCCCTTCCTATGCTGTTCTTGCTCCCTTTGGAAAATTGTTTCTCTCACAGAGTGGACTGAGGGGTCCAATAAGCTGGAGCCTGGGGAACTCCTAAGGGAAGGATCCAGACCTTCCTCAAATTTTCCAAATGCTTTCCTGTAGCTGTTTCTGTTTACTTTCTGATTCCCAGAGAGCTTTCATTCCCAAAGGCCAACGTATAGTCTACTCTCTCAGCATTAGGTATCAAATGTTAGAGACGTAGCTAATGCTCTTGGATTCTTGCCCAGTCCTGGTTTTAGACCTAGAGTCGAAAGCCATCCCTTTGAATGGCAGATGCCTCTCTTGCTACACACTCTGGTCATGCCTATACCCCAAGACCCCTGCCTCTGGCACAGTTGTCTGCTATCATCTCCTGCTTCCTTAGGTTACAAATATGTATTCTGATCTGGTTTTTTTTGTTGTTTGGGTTTGATTTGGGGGTTTTTTGGTGTTTTTTTTTTTCCTTTTTTGAGACAGGGTCTCATTCTGTTGGCTGGGCTACAATGCAGTGGCATCATCATAGCTCACTGCGACTTCCAGCACCTGTGTTCAAGCAATCTTCCTGCCTCAGCCTCCTGATTAGCTGGGACTGTAGGCACACACCACTATGCCTGGCTAATTTTTTTTATTATTATTATTTTTTGTAGAGACAGGGTCTAGCTGTGTTGCTCAGACTGGTCTCGAACTCCTGGCCTCAAGCAATCCTCCTGCCTTGGCCTATACTTGGGACCCATATACTTGGGAGGCTGAGGCAGTAGGATCGCTTGAGCCCAGGAGTTTGAGGTTGCTGTGAGCTAGGCTGACGCCACGGCACTCTACTC